>JBCEWE010000234.1:0-16117 GCA_039877035.1 Silurus lanzhouensis | reverse complement strand
AAATCTATCTGTAGGTGTTGGAAAGGGGCTTCAGGAAAAGTAAGCACAGTATGTTGTACAGGTCGATGTACGTTAGATTTGGCACAAGTCAAACATGAATCCAACACAAGCTTGGTTGTTTTAGCTACATCAGCAATACAGTATAATGCGTTTATAGCCTGTATGACTTTAGCTATGCTAATGTGTGACATCCCATGGTAATGCTTCACCAACACTATTAAAGCTAGTTTAGGCAGAGCAATTATGCCATCTACATCTCTAATGATACCAGCAGAATCTGATTTACATTGTTTAAAAGCCCAATACTCAATGTCCTCCTCAGTAGGCTGAGTCTGAAGTATTTTTAGGTCAATGTCTGGTATATTGGAGATATGTGAAATCATCGAGATCTCAGGATTTGTATGTACTGTGTCCAAATCTACTGGTTGTTTTGCTGCTTCCTTAGCTACTTTATCCGCTAACGTATTTCCCTGAATTTCCCCTGAATCACCTACGGCATGTCCTTTTACCTTCACTATGGCCACTTTGGCAGGGAGCTGAACAGCTTTTAAAAGGTCGCCTATAAGATTAAAATGTGCTATGGGCTTTCCATCAGCTGTTTTAAAGTCTCTTTGCTTCCATGTTTCTGCAAAATCATGCACAACACCATAAGCATACTTAGAATCAGTGTATATAGTCACTACTTTACCTTCAGACTACTGACATGCTCTTGTAAGTGCAACCAACTCTGCAGCTTGTGCTGATGTGTATGGTAATGATTTAGCTTCAACTATTACATCAGGTAATCTTACAACCGCATTTCCACATAAATACACATCATCAGAAGGTTTTAAACATGAACATCTACATATAGACAATCCCCCTCTTCCAGGGCCGTGTCTAAAAGATCGGGCCTACAAGAGGTCTCTTGTTCAATGTGTGTGCAATCATGTGTGTCGTCAAAACCATCTAAGTCAATATCGTCTAGCAGATCACGCAGAGCTACTACAGCTGAATGAGGCGGAGAAGAAGGCTTAATAGTTAAGTTTTCTGTAGCCAAGAGCGTGGTCTCATAACCAGATCTACGTTGTGCTGTCATATGTTGTGTAAAATAGCTGTTACCTGATGTGAGGTGTACAGTATCAAAGGATGTGACAGCACCGTTTTCTCAGCATCCCGGACCATCAGAGCCGCAGCAGCTACTGCACGCAAGCACGAGGGCAACCCTTGTGCTATGGTGTCTAAAGATTTGGAAAGATATGCAACAGGGCGATATCTGTCACCGTGTTCCTGGGCTAGGATCCCCGCAGCCGTACAGAATCAGTGTGAGAACCATCTTAACAGTAACATATACAGTCATCAAGCTAAACCATATAATATCTTCTACGTCTCCGTTGTTGCGCAATGAGGCGATTCCGAGCAAAAATTGCATTAACGTCAGATCCCGTGTTATGTGCTAAAACGCTCCCCTGCCACAGACTGCCCCAACTTATCTCATAATTATGAGATACTAAGTCATAATTATGAGATCCTGGCTGTGAATTTTTTTTTTTTGTGAATGCAATGCGCTTCTGTACTTCTGTCAAGAAGGAATTATTTAAAAGTAAAACTAAATACATGGAATGGGAATTAAAGTTAAACAAGGCATTGCTTGCAAGTTTAGTTTAGTTTCAGAACTATAAGTTCTCTAAAACTGAAATGAGTGCATTTAGAGTTTTGTCCAGCAGGTGTCAAGTCAAGTCAAGTCAGGTTTATTTGTAGAGCGCTTTTCACAACAGACATTGTCTCAAAGCAGCTTTACACAAATCAACAGTGATGGTGAATGGTGTGTATTTGTCCCTGATGAGCAGCCGTGGCGACTGTGGCAAGGAAAAACTCCCTTAGATGTTATGAGGAAGAAACCTTGAGAGGAACCAGACTCAAAAGGGGAACCCATCCTCATCTGGGTGACATCAAGAGTTTGATCATAAATCTTCCAACAATACAGAACACTGGAGAGTGAGAACTAACATGAGCACTGGAGTATAAGATTATAAGTGACATTACTGGCGCAACATTACTGAGTAGGTGCTTGATACAAACGTCCTTTCCTAACAGTGAAATACTCTTAAGTGGACATAGGCCTTTTTAAAAAAAAAACAATTTTTTTTCGAAATTAACACTAATTTCCATTATAATGATCGCTAATATAAATGCATTGTGCATTAGCCTTTTTGGTTTTAATGCTGTATTAAAATGACCTACTTTCCTGGAGGTTTGGAACTACAACAGCACAAAACCTCCTGTGAAGAAGGAAGAAGGACGATAAACGGTATGTAAATTTAGAATTGGGTCTATAATTGGAATGCCTCGCTCGATGGAGATTAACAGAAACTCAAAGAAGCACGCTTCATTACATTCATAACTTCGAAGACTGGGTTTGACATGTTTTAACTCTGAAAGTTGACCTCTCAGCTGTAGAAGTGGAGTCTGGTAATGTTGCATAAATGTTAGGAGTTCAGAAAGAGAGACTTAATCTCACTGTCTATCAGGCACTTTAGCATTACCTGGACATTACTTTTGGTGAAGGAGTAGGATGCCTGAAACACTAGGTTCTGTGAAGACCTTTACTTCCTCAATTCCTCAAACTGTTCTGACAAGTTCAACATCACCAGGTTCTACACATTGGAGTTTGGATGCTTGACTGTGTACGCCTTTAAAGATAATGTCAGTTGGACTAGTATTCTTTAAATCGTCTGAGCATCTCCCCAGCTAACAGGGAACCTTCCCACAACTTTATCTAACGTTTCCTAAACGTTGTCTAAATGTAAAAAAAAAAAAAAAAAAACGTTTTTAAAACGATGTTTATAGAACATTCTCATAACGTTATTTATACTTGATTAATGTTCTTCTAATGTTGACTGAAAACATTATCAATACAATGTTCTAGGAACCCCCTTATGACGTTATTTATGCTTAATAATTGTTCTGCTAATGTTGATATAAAATGTTATTAGAACAATATTTTCAGAACGTCCTTATGATCAGTGTTGGCAGTAACGCGTTACTTTTGACAGTAACTAATACTGTAACGCGTTACTTTTAAAAATAAAGTAACTCCGTTACCGTATGGTGCGTTACCCGTTATTTTTTTAAATGGATGAATTTGGGCTGAAGTGTAGATTACAGTCTGACCTGTTTACAGCAGCGTCGCATTGTAGGAATGGTGGATGAACCACTGTAAACACGAAGAAGACGCACTGTGGGCGTGTCTCTGTTTATTCAGGTCTGTGCGGCAGTAATGGCGAGTCGAGGCGAGAGCAAGACGAGTTTCTCAAAGTGGAAATATGCTCATTATTTCACTTTAGTTGAGCCTAAAGACAAAAACTGTTTAGTCTAATGTAAGCTGTGTCTTTCTGGTTCGAAGCTCGTATCTACTGCGATAAACAGCAACTCCAATCTGTCGAAGCTCCTCCAGAAGCTCCATGCCTGAGGAGCTAGAAGCTAGAAGCTAACCCGGTGTTCTGTTCTACATTGTTGATAGTTTTCATACTTCAGCTGTGAAAGGAACATTTTTAAGAGCTCAACACAACAGCTTTTATGATGCAGAAGCCACTTTAGTGTTTGAATTTAAATATATTATTCAGCTTGTTTTGTTATTTATTTCAGAAATCCTTGTGATATATTCAGTTACTTTTTGAACGAAGTACCGAGTAACTGTAACTGGTTACTATTTTTTAGTAACGAGCACAACACTGCTTATGATGTTATTTATACTTGATGAATATTCTCCTAATGTTGATAGAAAATCAATTTTATCAATACAATGTTCTTGGAACATTCTTCTGATGTTAATTGTATTTGTTAAAAGTTTTTGAAATGTTATTAAAACATTAAGAGCAACATTCATGGGATGTCATTACAATTTTATTGTTCTTGAATATTGAAAAAAAAAGTCATAACTTCGGAATGTTATTTTTTTCCATATCTGCTAAATATTTTCATAATATTATCATAAAATGTTCTGAGTGTTAATGAACAGTGTTTCTGTCCTGTAATTGTACTCATATTGTATTCTCATAATACTAAACGTCTAAAGAACATTTTATATTTCATAAACAGTGGTGTGAAAGTGTTGATTTCTTGATTTTTTGCATGTTTTTCACACTTTAATGTTTGAGATCATCAAACTAATTTAAATATTCGTAAAAGACAACACAAGTGAACACAACATGCAGTTTTTATTGTGTGAAAAAGTGTTTGCCCTCTTAACCTAATAACTGGTTAGTTTTCAAACCACAGTGAGAGCCATTATTCACAAATGGCAAAAACATGAAATAGTGGAGAACCTTTACAGGAGTGGCCGGTTGACCAAAATTACCCCAAGAGCACAGTGACGACTCATCCAAAAGGTCACAAAAGATCTGGATAAATGCTTGAACATCAACTGATTGTTATATCTGCTATCTGCCAAAGAAGGTTAATTATTTAATATTTTAAATAAATAAAAGTGAGTGTGCAGTTGGTAACCATGGTTTTAAATGTTTAGTGTTTTTTTGTAATGTTTTAGATGTGGATGAAGGCTGAAATGCTGATTGGTTGCCATTTTTGGTAGCCGATGAAGATAAATGTGGTTAAGGTAATCAAATGTAATGGGGCAGTTGGTAATTGTGTTTAAGAAAATGTTTATTGTTGTCAGGATCTCCTGGGCACACTGCACTTCCGGTTTCGCGGCGTGCTTTTCCGGTTCCGCGGTGAGCACTTCCGGGTCGGCGGCCATCTTGCCGTTTTTTCCCGCGCCTCCCGGTGTATATAAGGACAATCAAGAGTTTAGCTCCTGGCCAGATTATCTTACCGGCTTTCTAGCCTCTGAGATTATTCTTGCCATCCTGCCTGCTTTAGTTCCTGTTTCTGATCCTGATCATCCTGCCTGTTCTGGATCCTGTCCTTGACCTCTGTTCCGCCCTGCCTCTGGTTTTGAAGTTTGGACTGTTTTGGTTTATGTTTTGCTCTGCCCTGTATTGTACTGTTTTGCCGGTTTCTGGATTTTTGGACTGTTTTGGACTTTGGTTTTGTCTTCTCCTGCATTGCCCTGTTTGCCTGTTTTGACCCTGGATTGTTTTGGATTCTGTTTTTGCCTTTGCCCCTTGCTTTAATGATCAAATACAGTTTTTTCCCCATAACCTTGTGTGCATCCTGCATTTGGGTCCTCCCATCCAGTCATTCTGCACCTACCGTTGCACCCGTGCTCGCTGACAAGTGTCTGAATAAAGCATATGATGTATTGTAATTTTTGTTTTCTGTTTTAGATTTAAGTCAATTGCTGTTTCTCCCGTGTTGGTTTTTTTTGGTCCCCGGTCTCAGGAGTGTGCTGCATGGTGATTTTGTTTTCTTTAAAAAAAAAAAAAATTTATATCCTTTATGATGCACAATTGATATACATTCCTGTTACGTTTCCCCTTTGACCTCTAAGCTAAGGGGTGTTTTGTTTACTTCCCGTGCACTGCAGAAATATAGTGATAGTGACAATACAGTGACTTTCCTTTTAATTGGTCCAAACAATCATCTTTAACTCTGATTATCTCCCCTTTTATTGCTTATTGTTTTATTAAGTAAGCATGATTAACAAAAATGATTGCAATATAAACTGACTCCAGTCAAAATCAATTTACAATTACATTTTTTTATTTTTGATGTATTTTGTACAAAAGCACAAATATATTTGTAGGTTTCAGATGTATTTGATGACAGGTGTCTATCCAGTAGTTTGTAGTGCAGATCCTAAATCACAAAAAAACAAAAAACAATTAGAGAACAAAATTACTTCATGAATTTTAGGGTTCCTCTGTCGGTTTAAAAATAAAGAGAGAAAGAACAGCACAAATACCTTGGAAGTGAAACCATGGGTGATGCTCTATCTGCTCCAGGCTCGGACGGCCTGCTGGTTTGGTGCACAAACACCAACGGATCAGATGCATGCATTCTGTTAAACAATACACAGATACAGAAATCAGTAAAACATAGAGAAAAGAATAGAAACTTCACCTAATAAAGATCATGCTGTATAATATTTAACCTCTTAAAAACAGTTATGCATAATATATAAAACTTTGAAATAAATATCATTGATTGCATATTAAATGATTCACACTTATAGCTGTTATAAGATCAAACAAATAAATGCTTCTTTCTCTGTTCAAGTAAATGTACAATAGAAACTTCAGCCTGCTTTGACTTATTCCATAACTTATCAGTCTTTGCAGTTTCTTACCTTCAGAATGACTTCTGGAGAAACGCACATGACCATGTTTCACGTCCTTCCTGGTGTTGAAAGGCAGAGAGCCACACACCAGTCTGTACAGTGTCACACCTACAGACCAGACAGTCGCTGGTTCTGCCAAATACTTTTTCTTTTTAAACCACTCAGGAGGAGCGTAGCTGGGTGTGCCTGTTAATGACATTCCAGTTAGTAAAAGAAGCACACATCTCATTGCCATGCAGAACTCAGATACGTTTCAGAGCTTTCAGATAATATACCTGTAAATTCTTTGTACTTGTCCTTGATCAAGTCTCCGCACCCGAAGTCAATCAGCTTAACTTTAAGAGTGTTTGTCTGAACCATGATGTTTTCTGGCTTGACGTCACGATGCAGAATTCCCCGGCTCTTGCAATGCTTCAGCGCATCTATCAGCTGAACCATCACTAAGCGAGCCACAGTCTCAGGCAAGCAGCTGCCATACCTACTGCAGAACTGGTGGAGGTTTTCACATGGTTCGGGTCGTTCCAGAACTATGTAGTAGCACTTTGGCTGTTCATACCACTCCAGAATCCGCAGGATGTTTAAACAGTATGGTTCTGTATTGACGATGGACATCAAAGCTACCTCAGTGGGCAGGAAACCATGTCCAGGCTGTAGAAAAGAACGAGTGCTACATATTATAACCCCAAACTGCTTATAAAAGTGTTCTGAATAACGTGATTATTATTATTATTATTATTATTATTATTATTATTATAGTATAGGTTATTGGTTATTGTTTTATGTACATTAAGACATGCAGAAGAAACTTACGATTTCCAGTTTTTCAGGTGCTTTACGTTTGGAGATGTACTTGATTGCAACCTGAAAAAATACAAATGTGTTTTGTGAAATTAGATGAAATTATTCACATAAATGAACTAAAAAAGGATTTTTTATTTGGCCTTAGATGTTATATAATTTTAGCTGAGCCATGATGCCATGATGCTTATAACAAACAGCCTCTTTCTAAAGTCACAATCACGTATCAGTGAACACTGCCATTCCTGATCTTATGATTAAATATTCAGCATGATGACTAAAAACAGGCTTCCCCAATGTGTATATTAAATTAAGACATATGATGAAGTCAGAGATATAGAATAAAACAAGAGAGAAAAGACTTACTGGCAATCCATCTGCTTTACGTACACCAGCATACACAGAGCCAAATCCTCCTTTGCCCAGCAGTTCTCTCGTCTCATAAACCTCCAACAAATGTGCTGTGAAAAAACATCCAAAGATGAGTGTCTAATTCACATAACTAGTCCTACTGCTGTTCATCCACTTCAACTTTCTTTTGCCTTACCAATGCCTAAATGTTTAGGAGGTAGTTTATTTGTGTTGGAGACGTCAGTTTTCTCTTCTATTATCTGTTTTTTCTGTCTCTTCTGATGAGGCTCATTTTCATTGGGAAGAATATCAGGTTTCCTTTTGCCCCTGAATGATGACTTGGGCTGATCGTATGCCCTCTTCTTTATGTTCCAGCTTCCAGTGTGCTGGTTGATGTATAAAACTAAATAAAGAAAGGGATAAGAATTATATTTTTAGCATAAATAATGTGGTGATAATGCAGCAACACACACACACACACACACACACACACACGCACACACACACAAAGTGTATATGAATACAGAGGTGTTTCTAATATAGGGGACAGTGAGGGTACATCACATTCACAAACCCTTGGACAAGTTTGCATGTATTTTTTTTTTACCTAGTTTAGTTTTGTTGGAGACGTCCGTTTTCACTTTTATTATCTGTTTTTTCTGTTTCTTCTGATGAGGCTCATATTCATTGGGCAGGTTATCAGATTTCCTTTTGCCCCTGAATGATGACTTGGGCTGATCATGTGCCCTGTCCTTTATGTTCCAGCATCCAGTGTGCTGGTTGATGTATAAAACTAAATAAAGAAAGTGATAAGAATTATTATTTTTGCATAAATAATGTGGTGATAATGCAGCAACACACACACACACACACACACACACACACACACACACACACACACACACACACACAGTAAATGAATGTAGGTGTTCCTAGTAAATTGAGTGCACATCACATTTGCCCAATGTAGCTGACATTTTGTTAACAGTTTATTTTCAGAATCTTTGTTTTGGTTCCTTGGACTTTTTATTTTCCAAGACTGAACTCAGAAATAAATTTAGATCAGTGAGATTTAAGATACAGAGGTTTGATCTGAAGTCTCCCACTTTGCCAGTATTTATACTAATTGGGTAGAGTTTATTCTGGTGACATGAGGCATACATTTCTTTTTAACTTTCCATTACGGTCAGGAACTGGACATTGAGTCCGTTTTAAACAAGGATGTTATGTAGTGTTTAGCGTCTTACATTTTTTGTGAAACATTCCAGCAGATGGCGCTTTATTCTCGGTTTTATTTCCTCTTGACCAAAATAACGCATCCAGCAGATATCGTTGTCCAGAAGTGAAAAGACGTCGCGTATCCATGGCAACATTTGATATTGATGACGAAACAGTATGTGTACAGTTTTGTCTCCAGGTAACGCCTCTGTTTAGTTTACATCTGAGGGGTTCCACTACCACTGCCCTGTATTTACACATTTATATATTCAATCAAGACAGAAGAAGAATGTGATATAAATATACACAGCACTCTGCAAAAATAAAGAATAAATAAAAAAGAGTCCAAATTAATAAAAGTCTAAATTAATTCACTATTTTGTGTGACCACATTTTCTCTGCAAATCAGCATTAATTCTTCTAGGTATACTTGCACACACACTTTTAAAAGTTCTGGACAGGTAGTTTGTTCCAAACATCTTGAAGACCTAACCACAGATCTAGATCTACATGTAGATCTTTTTCAATTCAATTCAATTCAATTCAATTCAGTTCAATTTATTTTTGTTTGTATAGCGTTTTTAACAATGAACATTGTCTCAAAGCAGCTTTACACAGCTAATGTGGTGATTAAATGTAAATATATTCTTTGTAAGTACGTTTGTCCCTGATGAGCAACTGTGGCAAGGAAAAACTCCCCAAGATGGCATAAGGAAGAAACCTTGAGAGGAACCAGACTCAAGAGGGAACCCATCCTCATCTGGGTTGCACCAAATGTCCATTTGAAGCAGATATACAATGTTGCGGGGTACAGTGATGACGATCAGAAGCGAACTGTATTTCTGAGTCAGTGCTGCAGACTGTTGACATTAACTACAGTCCAATCCGTCTTCAAAGCGCCCGTTCTTACTCCGGAATTTCATGGAACCACCCAAGGTGTTGATGAGAAACCGTCCCAAGCTGCACAGAGTGGCCTCCAGTCGAAGAGAACACTATTCAGAGGCAGGCCTGGACGAAGTGGGAAGATCCACGGAAGGGAGAGGGGCAGGAACATTGGTCACTGGAGCCTCAAGAGCATGTTTAGACCGAGAGAGAGAGAGAGAGAGAGAGAGAGAGAGAGAGAGAGAGAGAGAGAGAGAGAGAGAGAGAGAAGAGGGTGACAGGAAGAGAAGGTTATGGATTATTAAGTGTTCTTAATAATCCAGGACCCTACGCTGATTTTCTTCAAGAGTTTGCTTGTTTTCTATCAGATCTCTTGATCGATTTTGATAAAGTGCTGCTTGTAGGAGATTTTAATATTCATGTAGATGATGTAAACGATGCTCTAGGATTATCATTTGTTGACTTATTAAACTCTTTTGGGGTTAAACAAAACGTCACCGGACCAACTCATCGCTTTAACCACACATTAGACTTAATAATATCCCACGGAGCAGACGTCACTAATATAGATATTTTACCTCAGAGTGATGACATCACAGACCATTACCTCATACTGTACACACTACCGGTAGAGCAGATTAGCCGTGTTGCACCACGTTATCGACTTGGTAGGACTATTGTTCCAACCACTAAGGACAGATTCATAAATAACCTGCCTGAATTATCTCAATTTCTCACTAAACCCATAACTACCAATAATCTTGATGAGATAACTAACAACATAGACCTTATCCTCACTAGCACAATAGACACCGTTGCCCCCATCCGGTTAAAAAAGGTTAGAGAACAAGCACCTGCACCTTGGTATAATAGTCATACGCATGCCCTCAAGAGAACAGCACGTAATCTGGAGAGAAAATGGAGGAAAACTAAATTGGAGGTATTTAGAATCGCGTATAAAGACAGTATGCTCAGCTACAGACAGGCGCTAAAAGCTGCTAGAGCTGAACACCTGAGCAAACTTATAGAAAACAACAAAAACAATCCCAGGTTCCTTTTCAGTACAGTAGCTAAACTAACTACAAATCAGGGCTCTGAAAATTGTGTTCCATCACAGTTTAGTAGTGAGGACTTTATGATTTTCTTCACTGAAAAAATAGATAACATTAGAAAAACAATTGTGGCAGTTCAACCTCTGACACCATCTCCTGAGACAGTGTTACGTTCAACTCCACAACTCCACTGTTTTACATGTATAGGACAGGAAGAGCTGTATAATGTTATTGCCAAAGCTAAATCGACAACATGTCAGTTAGATCCAATTCCTACTAAATTACTGAAGGAAGTGTTATATACAACTGGTGAACCTCTTCTAAATATTATTAACTCCTCACTATCTTTAGGTCACGTCCCTAAATCCCTCAAGTTAGCAGTTATTAAGCCCCTCATTAAAAAACCTAATCTGGATCCAAACACGTTATCAAATTACAGACCCATTTCAAATCTCCCATTTATGTCTAAGATTTTAGAAAAGATTGTCTCTGCCCAGTTATGTTCCTACCTGCAAGAGAACAATATCTTTGAAGAATTTCAGTCAGGTTTTAGGCCCCATCATAGCACAGAAACTGCTCTAGTTAAAATAACTAATGACCTGTTTTTAGCTTCAGACCAAGGCTTCATTTCGCTGTTGGTTTTACTTGATCTTAGTGCTGCATTCGACACTATAGACCATGATCTCCTCCTAGATCGATTACAAAATTACATCGGCATTCAGGGACAGGCATTAAGCTGGTTTAAATCCTACCTGTCCGATCGTTACCATTTCGTAGATTTAAATGGAGAGCTATCCAGGCTAATGCAAGTAAATTATGGCGTGCCGCAAGGTTCAGTTCTAGGACCCCTGCTGTTCACAATATACATGCTTCCGTTAGGAAATATTATTAGAAGGCATGGAATTAGCTTCCATTGTTATGCTGATGATACTCAGCTATATATTTCATCTAAACCAGGCGATATAGCTCAATTAAGTCGGATAACTGAGTGTGTTAAGGAAATAAGAGATTGGATGACCCATAACTTTCTACTTTTAAATTCCGATAAGACTGAGATTTTGCTCATCGGACCAAAAACTAGTATACAGAAGCTCCAGCATCTCAACCTGCATTTAGACGGATGTTCTGTAACCACTAATTCAACAGTAAAAGACCTGGGTGTTATTTTAGACAGCGACTTGTCTTTCAAAAATCATATCAATCAAGTTACTAAAACAGCCTTCTTTCACCTTAGAAATATTTCTAAGCTAAGAAATATGTTGTCCATATCCGATGCAGAAAAGCTCGTCCATGCGTTCATGACCTCCAGAATAGACTACTGTAATGCGTTACTAGGTGGATGTCCTGCATCATTAATAAACAAGCTTCAGTTAGTCCAGAATGCAGCAGCCAGAGTTCTTACAAGGTCAAGAAAATATGATCACATAACCCCGATCTTATCGTCCCTACATTGGCTTCCTGTTAAGTTTCGAATAGACTACAAACTATTACTTCTCACTTATAAAGCACTAAATGGTTTGGCTCCCATATATCTATCCAGTCTTTTAACTCGCTACAATCCGCCACGCTCCCTGAGATCTCAAAACTCTGGGCTTCTAGTAGTTCCTAGAATAGCAAAGTCCACTAAAGGTGGTAGAGCTTTTTCACATTTAGCTCCTAAACTCTGGAATAGTCTTCCTGACGGTGTTCGGGGCTCAGACACACTCACCCAGTTTAAGTGTAGATTAAAAACATATCTTTTTAGCAAAGCCTACACATAACACACATCACATCATAACCTTGTGCTCCAGAACATCTGATCACATGCACATTATCAATTTGTGCTGTTAATATCATGAACAGCAGCTACGCTAATTGCTCTCCACTGCTTCTCTTTCTCTCCCCATCCCGAGACACCCTGAGGTTTGGCCAGCTCCAGTCACCTCCCACCTCGTGATGATTACGGACCTTTGAAGAAGTAGATGCCGAACTCACAAACATCCCGAACCATCTAGAGACGTACCAGTGGCATTTGGATCCCGCTACATGTGTGGAGTTTGGCATTGGACCTCCTGGAGTGTTAAAGGCTCTGGCATGGAGAAGCTGATGCTGGATCTGTGGTGATCACAAATGCTGAGCTCATAAAACTCGGAGCTACTAACCATATAGACTGTATAAGACTGCAGAAAGAACATCACTCCAGTGCTCATGTTAGCTCTCACTCTCCAGTGTTCTGTATTGTTGAAAGATTTATGATCAAACTCTTGATGTCACCCAAAATGAGGATGGGTTTCCCTTTTGAGTCTGGTTCCTCTCAAGGTTTCTTCCTCATAACATCTAAGGGAGTTTTTCCTTGCCACAGTCGCCACAGCTTGCTCATCAGGGACAAATTCACACCATTCACCTTCACTGTTGATTTGTGTAAAGCTGCTTTGAGACAATGTCTGTTGTGAAAAGCGCTATACAAATAAACTTGACTTGACTTGACTTGACTTGATGTCAGTTGTTGCTGCTAAGGGCGGCCCAACCAGTTATTAGGTTTAAAGGGCAAACACTTTTTCACACAGGGGCATGCAGTTTTATATATCAATAATAAAAACCATCATTTAAAAACTGCATGTTCACTTGTGTTATCGTTTACTAATATTTAAATGAGGTTGATGAGCTGAAACATTAACGAGGGACAAACATACAAAAAAATACGAAATCAGGAAATTGCAATTGCTCAGCTGGAGGCCACTTTGGAACAAAACCAGCATGGAGCTGGATATCTTTCAGAGTGTTAATGTACTTAGTTGCAAATCTTTAATTTTGTTTTATTTTTATTTCTTTCTTTCTCCTGTTTTTGATGCTCACATTCATGATTGTGATTATATGTATAACTTAGAAAGAGAGAGACCAATTTCTTGTTGTTGGACTAAATTAACCACAGTTCCATTGTCTTTCTCGCCTGAGTGTCTTTCTGTTTGAATGCATCAATAAAAAAGAGTTTGATAATAATAATAATAATAATAAGAAGAAGAAGAAGCCAAGTGATTTTGAAATGTTTTGCCGGTGTCTATGATGACAGGCGGGTCCATCTAAAAAAACAAACGCCAAGTGTTCAAGGGAAGCAAATAGAAGCAAGACTGCTTAGAGGTTGTTACTTTGGCAACTGAACATAATCACTAAAGGTTTTGCGTTGGCTGGGAATCGAACCCGGGTCGACTGCTTGGAAGGCAGCTATGCTCACCACTATACCACCAACGCCACGCTGGCAGGGGCGAACATCGCCGAATGAATCCATGCTAGAAGAACGTTGGTTGTTTTGAACTTCTCAGCAAACCGGTTCATTCTCCTGCTCTACTGCAACTGCGAATGTATGCAAAAGTGCAAACAGTGACCAAGAAGCTTTTCCCTGCGGTAGTTACTGTAGTGTAGTGGTCATCACGTTCGCCTCACACGCGAAAGGTCCCTGGTTTGACACCAGGCAGAAACAAGGTTGTGATTTTGAAGCTAGCGTTAAATTCTTAGGCCTGTAAACTGTGTCACTCGACAGCATTAGAGAAATGTAGAAAACTTTCTTTTATATTGTTTCTGTAGTGTAGTGCTTTAAGTGTTATTGCTGCTGTTTGAACTACAAAAATATTCAAACAAGTTAAATGTTCCTTATTTTAAAATATGCAAATGCAGTTATAGGAAAATAAACAATTTTTTTATTTCAATAAAATCTGAATTCAAGAAATTCCTGGAAAGAAATTACTTTGACTTATTTTACACACAGATCTGTGCAGTAAAGCTGAAACTCTACATCTTCAAACTGCATCATGTAACTGAAAAAAAAAGAAACATTTACAGGATGTGGTGTTTTGCACAATGTGGCACTGAGGACCAGTTTCCCTCTCCCTCCTGACCTCCCTCCCCCTCAGCATTATGACCCCAAGACACAGCCCCCTGCCCCACAAGAGGGATATAAACTAAGTTGAAGAATCCATGAGGAGGTCATACGGCGTTTGTAAGAAAGACAAAAATCATGGTTTAACTTCATCTTTTAATAATTGTGCAATTTTATTTTGTCACATTTTCCCAAAAGTTTATTATTTGGATTTTAATTATTTATCTTAAAAGCATCCTCCAGTTGAGAAACACTGATTTAGAATCAGGATTTAAATGATGTTGAACACTTCAATAAACAAGTGATTTTAGATTTTAGATTTTTATTGATTTTATTAATTATTATTGGACATGAAGAGGTTTAGCTTTCAGTTCCTGTCCTTGATGTCCAGACTCACTTGCCGTTTTTTTCTTTTCTTTTTTTTCTTTTTTTTACTGGAATGGGTGATAGTCGTCTGATCCAGTGCGGCAGGGGAACAGATATAGAACTGTGAGACTTCAGTGAAGACCACACCCCATCGTGAAACTTCAAATCACCACCGGGAAGACTCGATGAGAATACCTTAGAGTCTGTTCCGATTGTGTGACATTTGCGACAAAGGATAGGACGACAATTCCAATCACGGTGTTTCGCTGGTTCAGTTGTCCATAGAACATAGCCACAGAAGGTGATGGTGTAGTACGTTACAAAGGTGCTTTGCATGACGAATTCCGTGAAGAGAAAACTGTGAGTGCTCGGAGCAACCAGCGAGCTGGCAGGAACTCCAAACGATTGGACATGGTTAATAGCCCTACGCACATGATAGATACGGGTGATCAGCTGAAGTCCTGCAGGAAGATCATAGACAGAGTTCTGGATGGAATCTAGCCACATTCCATCTGGGGAGAACATGTCAGCATGGTGCAGAATGTCCATCACCGGTCTGAACGGGTCCGCATCAGTTTCCCAAACAAATTCGTCCTTTTCTGGAGGAAACCTGAACCATTTACGGAGTAAATTATAGCACCGTTCACCTAAAGGACAGGTGGGCTGCTCCAGGCACCACAGGCAATGCTTTGGAAGAACAAGTAAAAAACAAGCATAGCAGGGAGCTCTAAAGGTGACAAAGTTGAAGTGATACCCCTCAGCACATGCTTCGATGTGCGCACACGTGCCTTGATGCAGACGCATACTTTGCAGAAGCCACCTTTGTTCACCAGCCGCCATGTTCCTGCACACAGCATAAAATACACACAACAACCTGATTTATACGATATAATCAAAGGCTCAGAATTAGAGCATAGAAAGAGTTTAGTGCTTTTAGTTATAAGGAGACGTTTGTTACAGTCATTTTTTCTGATCGACTAGGGCCATAATCCCTCCATCCAAATCCACATAGATGTTTTGATCCATATCTGTGGAGATGTTTTCTGTAGAAGACTCTTCACCTGTAATTTTATACACTGGGAGCTGTACGTATTGTCTAAACAATGACAAGGAATTCCACAACAGATAAAACATGCCACGGCTGCAAGGATTATTAAAATTGTAGTCCCAGTCTGACCCTATTCTACTCTATTTATTAGTATATTATGTTCATTATACTTGGAGTAAACAGGTTACATGAGTTTGATTAAAATATGGGCTAAATAGGTTAAATTAAGCTACTTCATTGTGTCTAATAGATTCTATACTAATTATTAGGTCAATTTGTTGGATTAATCTTCTTCTTCTTCTTCGGCTGCTCCCATTAGGGTCGCCACA
>JBCEWE010000171.1:42533-130535 GCA_039877035.1 Silurus lanzhouensis | reverse complement strand
TTAATGATTGCTGCTCTACCACACTTAAGGGTTGGAGACTCTGACTCACAAACTTCAACACTGCATGATCAACTTTGTTAAATATCTTGGTGTCTCCGAGCTTAAGCTGTCTGGAGGTTGAAGGAGCCTCCTTTCTCTCAGTTTCTCTACTCCTTGTGCTGTTAGAGCATTATATCTCTGCATATGCTACTATGCTTTCTGTGCAAAGAGGAAACGTTCAAAACCACATATCCAGAGATCAGCCTCCCTCTCTTTGACAAATAAATAAACAGTTATGTGCATTTAGCATGTCAGATGTGAGCTACGGAGTCAAGTTTATTTCTATAGCACTTTTTACAACAGACATTGTCTCAAAGCAGCTTTACAGAAATCAACAGGTGAACGGTTTGCATTTATCCCTGATGAGCAGCCGTGGTGAGTGTCGCAAGGAAAAACTCCCTTTAGATGTTATGAGGAAGAAACCTTGAGAGGAACCATCCTCATTTGGGTGACCATCAAGGGTCTGATTTATGTATATTTCAACAATACAGAGCACTGGAGAGTGAGAACTAACATGAGCACTGGAGTGTAATGTTTTCTACAGTCTTATACAGTCATTATAGTTATAAAACTAGGAGCTACTGAGCATCTCATAAAATAGCTCAACATTTGTGATCATCACAGATCCAGCACCAAGCTAACCCCAGGACTGTGTTTATCTAATCTACTACTCAAGTGCAGTAAACAGCATGTGGGGGAGACTAGCAACACTTTGTATCAGTGTTGTCAGCTTAATTGTCAATGTCAAACATGAGAAAGAAGCCCATACTTTTATTGTCCAGCACTTTATTCAGCATGGTGTTGGGTCTCTGAAGATCATGGGACTACAACATAAATAAATGGTGGTCTGAACATATGGAAACGAACAGAATCAACATGGATAAATAAATTTGAGTTCCATGCACCCATGGAACAGTCTAGAGTTATTTGGGGCTCATGTTCATGACTGGCAAAACACAACGTATGAGTGCTTGGTGACTGGGAGTAGGCCAGTGCACAACATGGACACTGGGCTTGGCCAGCTCTGCACCACTTATCCCACTAAACCCCAACCCTAATCCTCTAACCCTAACCCCTTGTCGAGGAAATATTTTAATCAACCTTATCTAGCGTGTGTTATAATCAAACTAATATTAATCCAACAAAATAAACCTAATAATTAGCGTAGAACTTATTAGATACAATAGAAGTATTTTGATAAAACCTATTTAGCCTTTATGTTAATCAAACTTATACTTGGTGTAAATAGGTTATAGAAGTAAAACGATGATGATAAGGCATTTGTGTGAGTAGAATAAAGTCTGACTGATGTTATGAGTGTGTTGAATACACAAAGAACAAAGACAGCATTGACGAGATCTGAGCATGTTTATTGAGATAAGAAGACATGAGGGAGTATTCTGGCTCAGTGTCAGGTGAAGGTAAAGTAGCAAGATAATCGGACGAAGGGACCGGAGATGGTGAGACAGTTACGAATTCCTACTTGGTTTTCTTCATTTTCATCTGCTGACTTGAGATGGACATCTTTGATGTCAAGCATTTTAAAGCAACAAGGAAGACATAAAACTTTAGAACATCTGGAATGGGCTGATAAATGTGAGCTTTTGCATCGCAATCCTGTTACTGCAGCTCGCATGTTTGATTTTAGGTGCCATTGTTTTTTAAAGGAGATGCTCTTATGTCTCCTGTTCAACCTATAGGAAAAATTGTAGCTTATTTTTTACAGGGTTGTAATTTCAGCAGCGTGATTCTCCACATGTTCATTGTTTGTTTTGGATTAAAAATGCCCCACAGATAGATACAAATTCTGATGAAGTTGTTGAGTTTGTTGACATGTTACATGTGAGGTTTCTAGTGAAAATGAGGAATTGCACAATATTATTACATCAGTGCAACTTCACAGTAAACACCATTCACAAACATGTCAAAAGAAAAATACAGTTTGTCGGTTTAATTTTCTAAACCACCAACAAGCAGAACTTTTATTTGCTGAAGAAAAGTGGAAGATGAGTCTGAGAAAGAAGGATCTGGTGAAAGTACATGTGAAAATACAAATGAAGGTGGATTATGCTCAGAATATAACATCAGCAGTTAAAACAGCTGTTTCAGAAGAGCAGTTCAAGTCTGTAGAAAGTGTGTTTGAAAGTGTAGGAATAAATCAGGAGTTATTTGAAATGGCATATAGGCGTGTAAATAATACCACGCATATTGTGTTGAAACAGCAATTAAATGAAGCGTGGGTTAATCAGTATAATAAATTTGCTCTTTTATGCTGGAATGCCAATATGGATATTCAGTATGTAACTGATGCTTATGCATGTATTGTTTATATAATTTCCTACATTTCAAAATCTGAAAGGGAAATGGGTTTATTATTAGCGAATGCTGAACAGGAAGCTACAACTCAGGGTAATGTCGATGCCAAACAAGCTTTAAAAAAATGAGGCAGTGTGTACTTGCATAATCGTGAAGTTAGTGCACAAGAGGCAGTGTATAGGTTGACAAATATGCATTTAAAGGAGTGTTCCAGAAATGTTCAGTTTATTCCCACAGGTGATTCAGTTCGTATGAGTTTACCATTGCAAGTTCTACACAAACAAGTTGCAGTCGCAAACTGTAAAAAGTGAAGAGATGTGGAGGACAAGTTTGTTGATCGTTACAAGAATAGACCACGTCAGAGTGTTTTTGATGATATGTGCTTAGCCACATTTGAGTATCGTATTACATCTAGAGGTCAGTCTCCTAATGAAATGACATTAGATAATAATCTTGGTTTCATTGTTAAAAGAACACGTACTCAGCCTGCAGTTGTTCATTATGCACGATTTTCAGTGAATAAGAGTCCTGAAAAGTTTTACCAAAGTTTACTGCAATTGTTTTCTCCTTATCGTGCAGATACGGAACTAAAACCAGAGGGATATACTACTTATGAACACTTTTATAAAGAAGGGGACATTTGTTTAGGTAATGGATTAGTAGAATTGGTTCAAAATGTAGTCAATAAAAACAAAGCATTATTTGAAAAGGATGCAGACGTGTTGGATACCGCACACACAATACTGTTAATACTGAGGGCATCAATGCAACAATTCACAACACATTTAGTATTGGCACAAATGTAAAGTTGCCATACACACCGTTGGGTGAGGACAAATTTGATTCTTTGCGAGCAAAATTCCATGGTGTTCAAATACTAATCATAGACGAAATATCTATGGTTGATCATAAATTATTGGCATATATACATGGAAGATTACGTGAAATGAAACAGAGTGGAGATTTGTCTGCTTTTGGTGATGTGAGTGTAATTGCTGTTGGACTTTTTCCAATTGCCTCCTGTGAAGGGAAAAGCAGTGTATGTGGACGTACCTGAAATGAGTTTATGGAGATGTTTTAGTGTTGTTGAACTTACACAGGCTGTTACACAAAAGGACAGTCATTTTGCTGAAATGTTAAACAGGTTAAGGCAAAGAAGCAAAACAACTGCATTAAACAAAGATGATTTAATCATATTATCAAGTTGTGACAAGGTTGAGGAAGATAATGGATCTTTACACATTTATGCTACAAATGATCAAGTTCATATGCACAACTTGAAGCAGGTGATAAAAATGTGGCCGGAAATTGAAACGATGGAGGCAGAGGATTATGCACCGAGTAAAAAAACAGGCAAAATAGAATAAATAGCTGGTCATCATGTAAAGGTTCATAACACATGTTTGGCAGAAAAGTTACTTTTAGGCATAGATGCACGTGTTCTGTTAATTAAAAAACATAGATGTTGATGATGGATTAGTTAATGGTGTTTGTGGTGTAGTTACTCATATCGTACGTTCATCTAAAGAGAAGTTACCTGAAACTGTATACGTTCAGTTTGATGAGTCATGTGGGATTGAAAAGACAAAAACAATGTTGATTTGAGGCAGTAAAATTGCTCCATTCTACACCTGTATATGTAGAAGAGGAAAACGTTTGTACGAAAGCTGTTTTCAGCGTCAGTTTCCTTTAAAACTAGCATGGGCATGCACAGTACATAAGTTCAGGGTTTAACTGTTGATACTGCTGTCGTTAGTGTAAAGTGTTTGCACCTGGTCAGGCTTATGTAGCTTTGAGCGGGTAAGGAGTTTGTCAGGGTTAACAATTAAAGACTTTAGTGAAAAGGCCATTTTCTGTAATGATCAGATTTGTGAAGCTCTTCAAGAAATACCATCTTTTATGGCACATGATGAATCATTGGTGACAGTACAGGTTAATTGATCAGCTGCCTTCAATTTCAAATAACATTGTGCTTGTGGGAGACTTTAATAATGATGCATTAAAGTCTAATTCTGTGTGCTCTTTTATAGCAGATAGGGGTTTTATTCAACATGTTAAGGAACCTACAACAGAAAAAGGAACATTAATGGACCACGTGTACATAAAACGTATGACAAATTTCTCAGTACACACAGATATTGTGCCAGTGTACTTTAGCACACACGAGGGAATTTTCTGCTCATTTAAACTTTCAATTCAATGGTCTATGATTCTCTGTTGAAGTATTTGACAGAAGACAAGGACCATAAGAAAACACTTATCTAAATTATCTACTGTTATTTAAATGTAATTACATTTACATTAGCAAAATAATCATGTACATTCTGCTTCAGGTTTATAAAACCATGAGGAGTTAAAATAGTTTCCTACAAAAGGTTTCTTGTTCTTGCATTGCAACAGCAGGATCTTGGCATAGTAAACACATCTGTAACCATTCAGATTATTCTTGCAATGTGTTCTGCTATAGAACAAAATATTGGATTTTGTAGAGTAACAGAACAGAACAGTTATTGTGAGTACTGTGCATCCCTTATTAACACATGCTGTTGCTAATACAACTTTTTGCTTTCCCTATAATATATGAAACAAAAAGCAAAAATGCACTGGTAATGGTACTCCAGGTCAACCACCTGGATGGGGTTCAAGTCCCTGCAGTGTACTTGCTTGTTATTATTTACGATAATACTAAAATGTGTTATTATAGACTTCACACAAAAGTAAATAAAACACCATATACCTAAGTGTAAAAATGTTGATAAAAGTTTATTTCAGCAAAGAAAATAACATAGCTAGTGTTGTGAGACAGAACATTTGACTGTATTCCTGTAATTCATTCTGTGTTTAAGGATGAAGTTGATACAAATTGCATCATACAGACTGTTGGCACAAGGGAATAGTTTAGTATATCTTCATTGTAAAGTGCTCTGTACTGCCTTCCTGTTACAATTTGAGTTTATATTTCAATACAAAGGGTCTCATTCGCTAATAATTGCGTACGTGTTTTGTATTTGGGAGGTTATGCTATGCAGGTAGTTGGTTTGAAAGAGGCAGATGTAGAGGACAGGGGGGTGTGGAGACGGATGATCAACAATCAAGGATTACAGGATCAACTGTGGCAACCCCTAATGGGAGAAGCTGAAAGAAGAGGAAGAAGAATTGGAGTTCTCAACTAGCTATCTATTAGTATAAAAAGTCATCCAAAAGTGTCTTTCAGACATAGTTAGAGTTCTATTAAAGTCTAAAAAACTGCCCTCCACAGTTGAAAAGATGCTCAAGGCTGCCTGGTACAATGAAAACTGTGTCTTATTCCATCTTTTGGTCACTCACATGGCCTGTAGAATATTACGAGTCTCTGTGGCTACACACAAAAGCTGAACAAAGGCAAATGTATGTAATTTATCTGTAAGCCCATGTAAAGAACCACAGCATCACCAGCATGGAGACTTTTTTCATATTAAGGATTCTACCTTCCAAATGTGATATTTACATAATATATACATTACATTAGTGACAGTCAAACTAAATAATTACAATTAAAATGAGTGGCACCTTTTATAATCTGCCATTGTAAAATAATTGTTTTCATTAATGCATAAAAAATTATAATCCAGTATTTTTTCTGAATTGTGCATAATGTTTATACTTTTGGCACTTAGTATTTTACTTATATATTATTATATACTTATATAAGCATATTATACTTATACTAAAATGTAAATGCAGGACATTTTTTCTACAAGAGATCGTGATAATTTTTGCTGTGTATGCGGCTTGTTCTAGAGGCAGGATCATGGATAATAACCATAACCATTGTGGCAGCGGCGCGCGCCCATGTATTATCCATGATGCTGCATCTAGAACATTCCTCGTGATCACTAATACATTTTCTGTGTTTTCAGCACAATAGAATGCTCTATGCAGCATCATATAAAATAAACAATCATTTATGCAGCTGGCGCGTCCACGCGAGCCGATGCGGTCTCGTCCACGCGAACCGGTGCGGTCTCGTCCACGCGCGTCCACGAGAAAATTAATTTGTGATAACGAGAAAACAACTTTAGTTATGATGAGATCACGAGAAAATTAATTCATGATCACGACAAGACAACTCGTTATATCGAGATCAGGAGAAAATGAAAACGAAAAACGGATCATTAATGGCCTTTTAGGACTTCCGTACTTTTAGCTCCTTTCCCCAAAATATTATATCGCGCAGTCTTAATTAAAGGCCCGCCCCTTCTCCGCACGTGCGCTGCTGAGTGTGCAGAATTGAGTGAGTGAGGCAGAGGTCTGGACAAGTTCAACAGGAGACTTTACCTACTGCGCGCTCATCATAATACAGCCGAGACTTTCACCTTAAAGGGAAGAGTTCACACCATTTATGCACTTTTTTATAACTCATTATTAGCACGCAGGTGCGGCCTTGGAAACGTTTTTATTTATTAATGATTTATAATTTTAACCTCTGACCTCATGCTCAACATAATGAGAATTTTGATATTAATTTGACATGATATTAATTAAGAATTGTTCAGTGCTGTATAACATCGTTTTAAATTCAGTTTTGATGGCCAAATTGTTTTCCAGTGTTAATTGGGTGAAAATAGACAGTTAATCCTCCACTGAAATCAGTTTCATATTTCTGTAGGCCAGGATGTTGCTTATTTGGCCACTGGGAAGTTTAGAGTGGGGGAGGGAAACAGTAGAATGGCTTAGTGTGGGGGAGGGGAACCGCAGTCCACTGGGAAGAAGTTGGTGTAGTTTAGTGTGGGGAGGGGAACAGTAGAATGGTTTAGTGTGGGGGAGGGGAACAGCAGTCCACTGGGAAGAAGTTGGTGTAGTTTAGTGTGGGGGAGGGGAACAGTAGAATGGTTAGTGTGGGGGAGGGGAACAGCAGTCCACTGGGAAGAAGTTGGTGTAGTTTAGTGTGGGGGAGGGGAACAGCAGTCCACTGGGAAGAAGTTGGTGTAGTTTAGTGTGGGGGAGGGAACAGCAGTCCACTGGGAAGAAGTTGGTGTAGTTTAGTGTGGGGGAGGGGAACAGTAGAATGGCTTAGTGTGGGGGAGGGGAACAGCAGTCCACTGGGAAGTTTAGTGTGGGGGAGGGGAACAGTAAATGGCTTAGTGTGGGGGAGGGGAACAGCAGTCCACTGGGAAGAAGTTGGTGTAGTTTAGTGTGGGGGAGGGGAACAGCAGGCCACTGGGAAGACGTTGGTGTAGTTTAGTGTGGGGAGGGGAACAGTAGACGCTGTGCTGCAGTACAGAGACTCATGAAGCTCACTACAGAATTGCAACAGGAAGTTTAAGAAACAAATCAGAATCGAAAAGAGAAAATAATAAGGAACAGAGTGAACTTGAAATGTATGTGGAGGACTTTTGTGTTTGCTTCTTTGTGAGCAAATATATTAGTTATATTATTAGTTTATTATATGATATATTATTAGTTACAGTTATTAAAATGTTACAAATCATTCCAAACCCACATTATTGTCAGGAATCCACCTGCCATGCCCCCTTTGGGGGCTGTCATTGCCTCCGCTTTCTCTAAAGCTCCGGGCTTCATTCATTGAACACACCTGAGACTCATTCACTCACTAATCACCTGCTCCTCTATAAACCCCTCATTCACCCACTGACTTCTCACTCTCTCCACAGCTGCGCTTCCTTTCCGAAGCGCACCCCGAATTACCCCGATCCTCCCGGCACTGTTTTGGATCTATGTTCATGCGTTTAGCGCAACATTTAACCCGTGACTGTACGTGAAGTATTTATGTTGGCTCTGCCTTGTTTTGTAAATAAACTTTGTTCTTTTTCTATACTTCGGCTTCCGCCTCCGTATCCCGCATAACAATTATCACTACCAGAGCGGTAGATGGCTCTGTCACAGGTTTGAATAAGCTGGCTCATCATTGAGCAGATCAGACGATCAAAGAAGACAGCGCTTCCTGCCTGCATTAAGAGAACTTTAGTTGGTTTTCGACATGGAAAACCCAGAAATTCCACCTTCAACTCCTTCACTTTCAACTGATCGTGGCGATGAGGAAGAAGACCACCCGTGGCCCTATTTAGAGTCCATGTTTGCATTTGTCGGAGTGAAAGACAATTCATATAGAATGAAGTGCTTACTCTGCCTCCCGAAAGATTGAATAATTGAAGAAATAATGTGCTTCAAAAATTCACCGTTGAATTTGAAGTTTAAGAAGGGAATAAGCTGTGGAGAAAAAAGCACAGGCAGGGAAGGGGGGGGGGGGGGGACTTGTTCTGTTTGTTTACAAAAAGTGAAGCTCTGTGTTTTTAGGTGTTCTAATCACTTTTGTTTTTACATAAGAAATACTTGAATGTGGGCTACTGGCCTTTGAGATCTTTTAGTTGCTCTGACAAGTTGAGGATGAAAAGGAAATGTGCAAGTTCCAAAAAATGGCTGCTTGATGCACACTGGTTTAAGAAGGGAATCAGCTGTGGAAAAAAAAGGCACAATTTGGGTGTTCTTTTCAGAACGTTGTTCCAAACCTGTTTGACACAAAAAAGATATTTAAAATAAACAAAACAATATGATGTCTTTTGACTGCTTTCTTCAATAACTACATAACACAATACTTGTACTTTTACTTTCAGTACTTGAGTAGTAAATTTTAAAATAAACTACTTGTAATACTTAAGTATAAAAATGTTGAATACTTTAGTACTTCCACTTTAGTATGGTGCTTAAAGACACTTCAACTTCTACTCCAGTCACTTATTTGATAGAGCACTTGTACTTTTACTCAAGTCTGAGTCTCTAGTACTTTATACAGTGGAACCTCGGGTTACGAACGCCCCGGCATACGTATAATTCAGGTTACGAATCGCAGTTCATAAAAAATGTTGCCTCTAGTTACGAGAAATTTTTTAGGATGCGAGCGTTGCGCACGGAAAAATTGCAGGCAGGTTAGTTTTTTACGTATTGCCACGTGCTCTCGCTGCGCTCTCGTGCTCGTTGCTCTAACAGTGTGGAATTACTGAACTTCAAATACTGTACGTATTCATTATCACCATGCCGCCAACAAAGAAGCCTGATGCAGAAGGTGGAAAGAAGAAAAAAGCCATCACTGTGGAAATGAAGAAGGAGATAATCAAGAAACACCGTGATGGCATGCGTGTTGTTGATATAGCAAGCCATTATAACAGGTCAACATCCACTATCTGCACAATACTAAAAAATAAGGATAAAATAGTTGATCTAGATACTGCAAGAGGTGTTACGATTAATGTTTCGTTGAAGCAACGGCCACGCGCTCTCGAAGAAGTGGAAAAGTTGCTTCTCATTTGGATAACCGAGAAGCAGCGAGTAGGTGATAGTGTAAGTGAAGCCATAATCTGTGAAAAGGCGAGGATGTTGTACGGAGACCTAGTGAACGATTTTCCAGGTACTTCAAGTGATACTACAGAGTTTAAAGCAAGTCGAGGATGGTTCGAGAAGTTCAAGAGAAGAACTGGTATCCATAGCGCTACACGGCACGGCGAAGCAGCGAGCTCTGACGTAGAGGCAGCGGAGAAGTACGTGATCGAGTTCAGGAAGCTTATGGACTCGAAGCAGTATCTTCCACAACAGGTGTTTAACTGTGATGAGACAGGATTGTTTTGGAAGAAAATGCCAAGGAGGACTTTCATCACCCAAAATGAGACAAAGTTGCCTGGACACAAGCCAATAAAAGATCGGCTGACCCTCATGTTTTGCGCTAACGCGAGCGGAGACTTGAAAATTAAGCCTCTTCTTGTTTACACAGCCGAGAATCCACGCGCTTTCAAGAGGTGTAAAGTGCAAAAGGACAGGCTGCCTGTTATGTGGAGATCAAACAGAAGGGCATGGGTAAACGAAGAACTCTGTACCGAGTGGATAAATTCTACCTGTGGTCCTCAAATAAAAAAATATCTTCTAGACAATAATCTGCCACTGAGAGCTGTGCTCGTTATGGATAATGCTCCTGCTCATACCAAGAGACTTCAGGATAACATCTTGGAAGATTATCAATTTATTAAAATAGTCTACCTTCCTCCTAACACCACGCCTATACTGCAGCCCATGGATCAACAGGTAATCTCTCATTTTAAGAAGCTGTACACAAAGGGGCTCTTTGAACTTTGCTTTAATGTCACGGAGGAGACGCAACTTACCCTGCAGGAGTTTTGGTCTCACCACTTCGATATTGTGGGGTGTCTTAAACTCATTAATACTGCATGGCTGGGTGTCTTGAAGAGAACGCTGATCTCCGCATGGAGAAAATTATGGCTGGAGTGTGTTCTTGAACGCGACTTCGAGGGATGCGTGAACGAAAAGGAGCCTGTCAAAGAAATCGTGTTCCTAGCAAAATCTCTTGGACTTAAAGTGGACGAAAATGACGTGGAAGAACTCGTTGCGGAACATAAAGATCTCACTATTGAAGAACTGAAGGAACTGCATCGACAGCAACACCAACAGCTTGAAGATGCATTAGGGGAAGGAGATGATGAAGAGAAAAAGAAACTGACAATGGCAGAAATCAGGGAACACACTGCAATCTGGTTAAGATTGCAGTCATTTGTAGAGGAAAATCACCCTGATAAGGTACTTGCACAGAGGGCTATAAACTCTTTTAAATGGTGCTATGTCTCACTTCAGTGATATTTAAAAAAAGTCACAATAAGCAACTTTCAATTGAAAAATTCTTTACGAAAGTGGAAAAAAGCCATCGTAGTGAAACAAGGCAAAGTGAATCAAAAAAAAGAAAATTAAGTGATGACAATGATTCGGGTGACAGTCTGCCCGACATCATAATGGAAGGAAATTCTCCTTCCAAACAATAACTCTCCCTCCTCCCGCTTCTACGGACGTCGTCTCCATCTTGCACGCAGCGAGACTTCTTAAAGGTAAGGTACCATTTAAAGATTTATTTTTTATATGTTTACATGTTTTTATATGACACGATTTCAATATAACATGTTAAAAGTAAATTAGTGAATATTGGCGTTATTTTTTTTTTTTAAGAAACACTTTTTGGTGTCCAGAACGAATTACCGAAGTTTCTATTCATTCTTATGGGAAAATTTGTATCGGGATACGAGCTTTTCAGGTTAAGAGTAAAGTGCTGGAACCAATTAAACTCGTAACCTGAGGTTCCACTGTACTATTGTTTATGTCCGATCTAATCGCTTGGCTCGGCATTTTTTTGGCTGGTTGTTACAGAGGGCTTTTAAAAATGTGCAATAATCAATATGGGTTAAAAATTATACTATGATCAATTTCATTTGTTAATATAAGAACATTGTCAGTGAACTCAAATGGCAGCTGGTCTGATCAGAAAAGAGAAAAGTGTTTGTGGTGTAAAAAGCAGTGTGTTGGTTGGGTAGACTTGATGCAGTTTTATTTCTAAACCAGCACAAATGTTGCCTTTAATGACACAAAGAGCCACAACCAGTTCTTACTTTATGCTTCATTTTCTTTTTCGCCAGAAGCTGCAATTCACTCTTTCGGAGTGCTCATGCTCATGCCAGTGAATGTTTTTCTCTTGGGTGAGTCTTGCATTTATATGATGGATGATGAGAGCAGGTGTGAACTGCTACAGGAGACGAGGCAGCGCTTTCTACTGTTAGACTGGATACAAAAACTTGCAGCATTTTCTTGGTTTGCAGGAGAAAATCTGTTTTGTTTTGTTGTTTTTTTTAATAAAAGGTTATCAGATTTACTGGATAAATAACATGAATAAATGCAGCCAATGAACATGCAAACTATGGAAACATTTCATATAAACAGAATGTAGAATCACTGAAAGCATTTTAAATGAGATTCATTTGTCTGTTTTGTGTACATTCAGGATTCCATTTTTCTAGATTGATATTTGAAGGTAATTTTGTATTAAAATAATATTTTGCAGTGTGTTTGTGCTTTAAGTGCTTTGGGACTCATGTGTCCAGCTGGTCATGTGATCAGAGTGATGCCTACAGAATACAGTATATGAAAATGAGCTCCAAAGACGTCCTCATAAAATTCAGGTAGAATCAAATCTGCCCCTCTCGAGTGATGGCAAGGGAGTAAACATGAATAACCTTCTACCGTTCCCCAAATCATCCCCCCACTCCATCACGTGTAAGTAGCACACACTTGCAGTAGGAGAGATTCTGTATACCAGATATTTAAATGATCATGATACAAAGTGTACTGATAATTTAACAACCAATGGCTGTTTCTTCCAGTGTTATAAATCAGTGTTGATATCAGTGTTTTCAAAATCTTTGTATTCCTACAATAAGTGTAGGTACAGCATTACAATTGGATGAGTTTATATCTGATACAGAAATAGCCTTAGCAAGTCTGCCATCTGGTAAAGCACCTGGACCAGGATACGAAAATCTTAGCAAAAACTCTGACCTGGCGTCTGGAGAAAGTTCTGCCTTGTGTTATTTTACCTGACCAGACAGTCTTCATCAAGAACAGATACTCTTCTTGTAATATTGGGTGCATGTTGAATGTTATATATAACCCATCTCTATCTTGGAGAAGAACGACAGGGTGCTGGGCAGCAGGACTGTGTACTTATGTCCCTCTCAGACCACCCAGGGACGAAGTCACGGCATGAAGGTAGAAACCATCTCGCCTTCAAAACCCTGCCCAGACCCAAGACCCAACGCCAACAAGAACATCCATCCACAGAGTGAGTCAAAGCCGTCCGATTAGTTTTGTGTTAAGTGCAGTTAAAGATTTAAAACAGAAAAGAACTATTAATGTTAGCAATATTTACCTTCTGATTAGATGCTAATATAAGATGATTAAAATATAATAATATTATATAATATGAGACGATTATTGATGATTTATGTCCTACAAAACTTTACTAAACACACACATTATGTAAAGTAACACATCTCTGTTTTTCTGTTTCAGGTCATCGTGCTGTCAGTCTGCTCCACTGAATTCATCATTTTATTTATTTATTTATTTTCTTTCTTTCTCTTTTTTTACAGAAATTGTTTTATTACTGTAAATAAATATGTAAATAACTAACAGTAATGAAGGTGTTTCATTATTGATCATTCAATAAAATTCCCTTTTAATACATGAGAACTTTCATTAGAACTGAAAGAGACGGCGCTGTGAAAAGAGAACAGTAATAACAGAGTTGTGTTCGTGAAAACCCTGGAAACAGATCATGTAAATACACGACTCTGACGCAATTTATTTAATGGATGAATAAAATTGATCTAAAATAAATTCAAATATTTAGGCTGTAATACTGCACTGTATTGTATTTATATTTATTGTTATAATTCTAAATGTATTGATAGATTTTATTTTGAAACATTAACTTACTTTGATCAGAAACACAATCATACTTCAAATCAATTAATCAATAAAGTCAATAAAAGAATCCCAAACTGCTGTGTGTCTTGTCCTCGCTATTAATGACGTCATTAGAGCTCCACTACTTCTAATTACCTGCTGTGACAGTAAGCTCCACTACACATCACACTGCCACCTACTGGTCATTTATGATTCTGCAACATTCAACATATGCGCAGGAGCGCTCAGATGTGACGTGGCAGAAGGGCGGGGCTTCACTGTGTGACGTCACAGTAGGACAAGTCTGTATAAGTGAGAAGAGTCAGTATTTCTCATTTCTCTGATCAGTTACTGTGAGTAACGAGACAAAGTTAAGAATGGAACTGGAAGAGATTTTTCAAAGCATAAGAGAAAAGAAATCTAAACAGGCTGCTGAAAAGAAGGAGGCACTGAAACACATAGAGAAAGTAGCAGCAGAGTTGGATTCATTTCTTAATCTGATAAAGGAGAAGAGAACACCAGAGACAGAAGAGAAAGACATTCTGGTACAGATGGTACAGGAGCTGGAGGCTACTTTGGCCTCTGAGCGAAAGGACCGGGAACAGGAGATAAATGAGAGAAACGCCACACACCTCCAGAACATCACTAAGCTTCTGTCTCCACTAAAACTCCACGAGGAACAAGATAAAATTGTAGAAAGTGAGAGAGAAAGCTGGGCAAGAGAACAGAAACAACTGCAGGAACGTGTTGCTCAGCTTGAGGCCACATTAAAAAGAGAGAAGGGAAAGAAGGCAAAACTTGACATGGAGGAGAGGAACAAGTTACGGCTCCAGACCATCACAGAGCTTCAGAATTCCCTGATTTACTGTAAAGAAGAGCAGAAAACTGCAAAGAATGAGAGAGAGATTTTGATTAGAGAACGAAGACAACTGGCGGAACAAGTCGCTCAGCTGGAGGCCGTTCTTAAATATGAGAGAAATTATTGGGAGCAAAAAAGAAAGAAGGAAAAGCGAGTCATGAAGACGAGTAATAACTTACAGCTCAAGACCACCAGGACCCTCCAGGATTCCCTGAATCAACCTGAGGAAAAGAAGTGTGCAGATCATGAAAGCGATCATTTGAGGAGCGACAGAGAACGACTGGAGCAACGTGTTGCTCAGCTGGAGGCCACTTTGAATTTTGAACAAAATAAATTTGAAAAGGAAAAAGAGATGATCAAACTAGACATGGAGGAGATGACCACCAGACACTTTAAACCATCATAGAGCTGCAGGATTCCCTAAATCATTGTGAGGAAGAGAAAATGTATCTAATGAGAGACAGAGAGCGACTGGAGGAACGTGTTGCTCAGCTGGAGGCCACTTCGAAATTTGGACAAAATAAATTTGAGAAAGAAAAAGAGAAGGCCAAACTAGACATGGAGGAGATGATCATCAGACAGTTCCAAACCACCAGGGATCTGCAGGATTCCCTGAATCATTGTGAGGAAGAGAAAATTAATTTAATGAGAGACAGAAAGCGACTGGAGGAACGTGTTGCTCAGCTGGAGGAGACTTTGGAATTTGTACAAAATAAATTTGAGAAAGAAACAGAGAAGTCCATACAAGGCATGGATGAGATGATCCCCTTACAGCGCCAAACCACCAGAGAGCTGCAGGATTCCCTGAACCACTGTGAAGAAGAGAAGAAGATTGCAAAGCATGAAAGAGAACATTTAATGAGAGACAGAGAGCGACTGGAGGAACGTGTTGCTCAGCTGGAGGCCACTTTGGAATTTAAACAAAATAAATTTGAGAAAGAAAAAGAGAAGGCCAAACTAGACATGGAGGAGATGATCACCTCACAGCTCCAAACCACTAGAGATCTCCAGAATTCCCTGATTTACTGTGAAGAAGAGAAGAAGATTGCAAAGCATGAGAGAAATAATTTAATGAGAGACCGAGAGCGACTGGAGGAACATGTTGCTCAGCTGGAGGAAACTTTAAAATTTGAGCAATATAAATTCAGGAAAGAAAAAAAGAAGACCAAATTAGACATTGAGGAGATGATCACCTCACACCTCCAAACCACCAGGGATCTCCAGAATTCCCTAATTCACTGTAAGGAAGAGAAGAAGACTGCAAAGGATGAGAGAGATGATTTGATGAGAGACAGAGAGCGACTGGAGGAACGTGTTGCTCAGCTGGAGGAAAATTTGGAATCTGAGAGAAATAAATGGAAGGAAAAACTAAAGGCCAAACAACAGCTCAATCACTTAATACACACCTTCTTCAATAATTCATTAAGAACAGGAAATGGCAGCAGTGGAGAGCAAAATATCTGCAAAGCTCTTGGCAGGTTTAAATTCAGAATGTGAGCACATGTTATACAAATAATAAAGTACAATATATATATCTATCTTTATTGATATAAAACCCACCACACCACCGTCAACAAACCTGAGTGAACGTGTAAATGTGAGGGGACGACAGCATACAAATATCCCAGTTCACCAAACACTCTATATCCATGATCCCTCCAGATCTGAGCCTTTACCTGAAAATAAATCTACTGATCAAAGGCTTGACTAAATAAATAAGTTTTCAACCTTGACTTGAACACTGAGACTGTGTCCGAGTCCCGAACACTGGTTGGAAGGCTGTTCCATAACTGTGGGGTTTATAAGGGAAAGATCTGCCCCTGCTGTAGTCTTCATTATTTGGGGAACCAACAGATAGCCAGCACCTTTGATCTAAGTAGGCATGGAGGATCATACTGGATTCACGTGAGACTCAAAGGAAAGACTCGGGTCAATAATCACACCAAGGTCTTTGACTGCTGTAGACACTGAAACAGAAACACCATCCAAAGATGCTACGTAATCGGAAAGTTTACTTCTAGCTGCATGTGGTCCTAGTAAAAGTACTTCCGTCTTATCTGAGTTGAGCAGAAGAAAGTTATTAAGCATCCACTGTCTAATGTCCTTTACACACTCCTCAACACTGTTAAGCTGATCTCTCTCGTCTGGCTTTGTTGAAATATACAGCTGTGTGTCATCAGCATAGCAATGGATGCGAATCTCATGTTTATGTATAATTTCACCAAGAGGCAGCATATATAAAGAGAAAAGCAGAGGGCCTAAGACAGATCCTTGAGAAACACCAAACTTTACCTCAGAAAGTGTGGAGCACTCACCATTTACATCAACAAACTGATAGCGATCAGTCAAATAAGACCTGAGCCGAGAGAGCTGTTCCCTTTATTCCAACAACGTTCTCAAGTCTAGCAAGCAGTATAGTGTGATCAATGGTGTCAAAAGCTGCACTAAGGTCAAGCAAAACAAGTAAGGAGACAAAACCCTGATCAGAGGCCAATAGCAGGTCATTTACCACCTTAACTAGCGTCGTCTCTGTGCTATGATGAGGCCGAAATCCTGACTGATACATTTCAAAAAATGTTATTCATAAGTAGGTGTGAGCATAACTGCTGTGCTACAACCTTTTCTAGAATTTTGGATATAAAGGGGAGATTTGATATCGGTCTGTAGTTGGACAGCTGACATGGGTCAAGGTCAGGTTTCTTAATAAGGGGGTGGATAACTGCCAGTTTGAAGGATTTTGGTACATAACCAGTCCTAATGGAAGAGTTTATTATTTTTAAAACAGGTTTTAATTACCTCTGAAGTTATCTGTGTAAAGAAACTTGTAGGCAAGGGATCTTCCGGCAAGCCTTATCTTCAAGAACAACAACTGCTCTGATCTTCAGGAGAACATGGAAGAACTGACTCCCTCCTGACCGACTCTTCAAATATTCCTTTGTCTACTGCATCCGGACTCTTGTACAACAAGCCAATGGAAGTAACAGTTTTACCAACCAGTCTAAATGCATGTTTAAGTTTGAGCCCCTTAATTTTAAGGTGAATTTGAATTCTTTGATGATTTCTCAGTGGTTAATTTTGAAGATTAAACTTGCCATTCCTTTCCTTTCTTTCTCTCTTTCCTTCTTTTCCCTTCTCTTCCTTCTTTTTTCCTATTTTTAACTTTAGTTTATTTTTATTTTTACTTTTAATTTTCTTTATTTCTTTTTGTATATGTTTGTGTATGTATGTGTAGTTGTATGGGGGGGGGGGGGGGTATAGTATAGTATTTTATTAAAATACTATACTGTCTTCTGTTTGCTATCAAGAGAACAGCCTGCAATCTGGAGATAAAAATTGGAGGAAAACTAAATTGAAGGTATTTAGGATTGCGTATAAAGACAGTATGCTCAGATACAGACAGGCGCTAAAAGCTGCTAGAGCTGAACACCTGAGCAAACTCATAGAAAACAACAAAAACAATCCCAGGTTCCTTTTTCCTGCAGTAGCTAAACTAACAACAAATCAGGGATCTGAAAAATGTGTTCCATCACAGTTTAGTAGTGAGAACTTTATAAATCTCTTTACTGAAAAAATAGATAACATTTGAAAAACATTTGTGGTGGTCTGAGACCATCTCCTGACACAATCTCACATAAAACTCCACATCTACACTGTTTTACATGTAGAGGACAGGAAGAGCTGTATAATGTTATTACAAAGCTAAATCAACATCATGTCAGTTAGATCCCATTTCAACTAATCTATTGAAGGATGTGTTACATACAGCTGGTGAGCCTCTTCTGAATATTATTAACTTTTCACTATCGTTAGGTCACATCCCTAAATCCCTCAATCTAGCAGTTATTACGCCCCTCATTAAAAAACCTAATCTGGATCCAAACACGCTATCGAATTACAGACCAATTTCAAATCTCCCATTTATGTCTAAGATTTTAGAAAAGATTGTTGCTGCCCAGTTATGTTCCTACCTGCAAGAAAACAATATCTTTAAAGAGTTTCAGTCAGGTTTTAGGCCCCATCATAGCACAGAAACTGCTCTAGTTAAAATCACTAATGACCTGTTTTTAGCTTCAGACCAAGGCTTCATCTCGCTGTTGGTTTTACTAGATCTTAGTGCTGCATTCAACACTATAGACCATGATCTCCTCCTAGATCGCTTACAAAATTACATCGGCATTCAGAGACAGGCATTAAGCTGGTTTAAATCCTACTTGTCTGATCGTTACCAAAAATTAATTAATGGTAAAGTATTAATGAATTAAAAGATTGGATGACCCATAACATTTTTACTATTAAATTCTGATAAGATGGAGATTTTGCTCATTGGCCTAAATTAAGTACACAGAAGCTCCAGCATTTCAACCTGCATTTAGACGGATGTTCTGTAACCACTAGTTCAATGGTAAAAGACCTGGGAATTATTTTAGACAGCAACTTGTCTTTCAAAAATCATATCAACCATGTTACAAAAACAGCCTTCTTTCACCTTAAATTTCTAAGCTAAGAAACATGTTATCTTTATCTGATGCAGAGAAGCTCGTCTATGCGTTCATGACCTCCAGAATAGACTACTGTAATGCATTACTAGGTGGATGTCCTGTGTCATTAATAAACAAGCTTCAGTTAGTTCCATAGTATGCCTTAAAATCTCGCTATCTTTAAAGATCTTCTCTGGTGCGTACAATTCTGGATGGATGTGACCTAAGAACAGGATGCTGTGGAGTATCTTGAGGAGAAATGAAACTATTGTAACTTTACAATAGAGTTAAATACATCAACAGAAGCACGACTTGATTGACGCTGGAATGTTCCCAGGTGGTCTAGTGTTCGGTAAGGGAGCTGAAGCGCTGCATTATGGAATCTGTAGTTTGTGTTATCAGAGCTACATATCGCCAGGCCATTCATAATAATAATAATATATCTTTATAAAATCATCTCGCGGGCCGGATATAATTGTACGTCGGGTTGGATTTGTCCCGCGGGCCTGAGTTTAACACCCCTGATCTATGTGAAGACACTGATCATCTTAATGATTTCTCACAATAATTATCAACAATGATTTAACAAGTTAGGAAACAGCTCTTTTTAGAAAAGGCCAGCAGGCGACTCATGTGGTCCTTGCGTCCGACCTGGTGCCCGTGGGTACCATGTTGGTGACCCCTGCTTTATGTTGTTAATTTTGACCAACCAATAGCTGTGACAATAGTCATCTTTGTTTTCAATAACCCAAAAGATATTCCCATGATCCCCCTATGCAAATATCATTGGTTCAAACATACTTTAACTGTGACGTTATTTGACGTGTCACTGAAACTCTGGACAGGCAACACAGAAGATGATGCGGGTTAACAGAATAATTCACAAGTCAGTCTGTCTGAGTTTTAGCCTGTGCATCTTCTGGGATCTGAAGTTCCAGGTGCCACCCAGTAAACTCCATGCAGTGGATCCAGTAGAATGGGGAGTAATACAAACAGAGACACAGGGTTTATTTTATGTTTGTTGTTGTTATTGTTTTAAAATCTGATTAAAAAATGTGAGAAATTATTTTGTGTCATTTCATCTTTAGGCGATGGTGAAGGTTTGGAGGTGGTTGAAACATACACCTCATATAAAGAATCTAAAAAACAACAAGAAATACGTCACACATTTTAACAGCAGGAACAAGAAGCACCAAGTGTTCAGAATGCAGCCACATCATTATTCACATATCAGCTCACTGTATTTTCATGTGAAACAAACATGTAACATCTGTAACTTACACAAAAGCAGCATTTCACACGAAAGAATCAAACGTACAAATTCACACGTGATAAAATGATACACGATTACATGTTCATTAGCTACATGAGATCTAACACACTCATTCACACACTCGTTCACAGTGAGGTTCTGTAACAGCATGTGCTTTTGAGGAGATACTTACAGTACATGTGTCTGGACTCTAAAGTCTGTTCCCAATGATCCTGACAGGAACAACAATAACTACAAAGGAAGATAAGGAACATAATGTGTGATCTTTAAACACATTCATTCACACAATCGCTCACACACTCATTCACACACTCGCTCACACACTCGTTCACAGTGGTTCTGTAACAGCATCCGCTTCAAAGAGAAACTTACTTCAGTTTGGATTCTGCGGAGGTCCAATAATATTATTGTGCCTGATGGCATCAACATCAATTCTGTTTATTCTGGGAGCATCTCCCATTTCATTTGTCCTTCTGGGTATCCTGAGAGAGAGAGAGAGAGAGAGAGAGAGAGAGAGAGAGAGAGAGAGAGAGAGAGAGAGAGAGAGAGAGAGAGAGAGAGATGGTAAGGAACTTAGATTTGCTAGATAATACACATGTACTCAACACACACTTACAAAGCTTTCGCTCAGCAGCTCTCAGTGTCTCTCTGTTTTCAGTGTCATCAATATGTCTGGTAATTGTGTAATCTGAGAGGAACTTTAGATATTTCTTTAACTGCGTCAGGGCCGAGCATCTTGTTGACAGCGGCTTTGCAGGCGGGGGGGCATTAATGTCTCTGCCACAGTGTGGGGCTTTTTTTGATTAGGCTACGAGTTAAGCTACTAGGTAGGTCACTTTGAGATCTCTCTCAATCACCTTTGGGTTTTTGAGATATTGGTGTGTGTGTGTGTGTGTGTGTGTGTGTGTGTGTGTGTGTGTGTGTGTGTGTGTGTGTGTGTGTGTGTGTGTGTGTCATGTATGTCGGTAGAAGCATGGGGTATATTGGAGAAGGCTAAGGAGGAAAAAAGAAAGGCTAAGGAGACGGTTTATGGATGTGGTGAGAGAAGACATGCAGGTGGTTGGTTAGAAAGATGATCCACTGTGGTGACCACTAATAGGAGCAGCTGAAAGAAGAAGAAGTGAAGGGAGAAAAAGACAGACAGTCTTGCATATTGTTCTTTGTAAAAGAATGGCTTCCTTCTTGCCCCCTACCCCACAGCCCAGACTTGTACAGAATACAGGATACGGTAGTCACATGTAAGGTGTGAGCAGCACCTGCCACAAATTCCTGTAGTTCCTTCAGTGTTGCTGTTGGCCTGTTGGTAGCTTCATAATTAGTTTCTCCTCATCCTCCTATCACATATATATATATATATATATATATATATATTAGTGATGTGAAAAAGTGTTTGCCCCTTCATGATTTCTTATTTTTTTTGCATGTTTGTCACACTTTAATGTTTCAGATCATCAAACTAATTTAAATATTAGTAAACGATACACACATGAACACAACATGCAGTTTTTACATATATATATTTTTTATTATTATTATTGAGGGAAAACCAAACCCAAAACAACATGGCCCTGTGTGAAATATGATTTCTCTTACCACACCCAGGCCTGATTACTGCCACACCTGTTAGCAATCAAGAAATCTCTTAAATAGGACCTGCCTGATAAAGTGAAGTCAAAGATTAATTAATTAATGGGATAAAAAACAAACTTATAATGAGATGTTTTGTTAATTATAACTGTATAAAAAGCTTATTGAGGGTATTTATGTATAAAAATGTACTTCAGACAAATAAACGATGATTAATTTAGACATTTTAAAGTTTAAATGCTTGTTGACGAGTTCATGTGGGATTTCATCTTGAACACATTCACTCATGCTGAATTTCTTCTTTCTGTAAAAAACACTAAACTAAACAATCATTTTATGAATTGAATGAATGAAGCAATTTGTGTAAATCAATATTTGTATTTTTACAGATGGCAAGTTGACAAACACACTTAAAAAATCTATATAAAATATAATACAACATTGTTTTGACAATTTTAGTTTTAAATACAGTGATTTTGTTCAGGTCATCTTTAAACAGATTACGATGCCAAAAGAAAAACTCCTGAAAGAAATAGCTTTACCCTGGATTTCAGTGGTTTCAGTTTACAGGAGGACCAATGACTTTACTGGTAGGCTCCTGTTTTGTTACAAGTAGTGTTACACGCACTGTCTTTCTTTAAAAACTGTGTTTAGTTGTTTAGTTTCAGTGTAGTTTTATTTATTTATTTTTTATTTCAGTGGGTGCGGCTTATACATGTGTGCGCTTTATAGTCCAGAAATTACAGTAGTTGATGCTTTTGTTACTTCTAGATTAGACTACTGTAACGCTTTACTGTCTGGGTGTGTGAGTAAGTGCAGAAATAAGCTTCAGTTAGTTCAGAATGCAGCAGCAAGAGTCCTCACTAGATCTAGGAAATACGACCACATCACCCCTGTTTTAATCATCTACACTGCTCTCAATTAAATCTCGCATTGATTATAAGATACTACTACTGACATATAACGCACTTAACAGTCTCGCACCGCAGTATCTGAGTGAACTTTTGTACCAGTATGATCCTCCACGCCTACTTAGATCAAAAGGTGCTGGCTATCTGTTGGTTTCTCAAATAATGAAGACTCCAGCAGGGGGCAGATCTTTCTCTTATAAAGCCCCACAGTTATGGAACAGCCTTCCAATCAGTGTTCGGGACTCAGACACAGTCTCAGTGTTCAAGTGGAGGTTGAAAACTTATTCATTTAGTCAAGCCTTTTATCAGTAGATTTTTTTTCTTAGGTAAAGGCAGATCTGGAGGGATCATGGATATAGAGTGTTTGGTGAACTGGGATATTTGTATGCTGTCGTCCCCTCACATTTACACGTTCACTCAGGTTTGTTGACGGTGGTGTGGTGGGTTTTATATCAATAAAGATATATTTTTGTACTTTATTATATGTATAACATGTGCTCACATTCTAAATTTAAACCTGCCAAGAGCTTTGCAGATATTTTGCTCTCCACTGCTGCCATTTCCTGTTCTTAATGAATTATTGAAGAAGGTGTGTATTAAGTGATTGAGCTGTTGTTTGGCCTTTAGTTTTTCCTTCCATTTATTTCTCTCAGATTCCAAGTTTCCTCCAGCTGAGCAACACGTTCCTCCAGTCGCTCTCTGTCCTCATCAAATGATCTCTCTCATCCTTTGCAGTCTTCTTTTCTTCTTCACAGTGAATCAGGGAATCCTGGAGATCCCTGGTGGTTTGGAGCTGTGAGGTGATCATCTCCTCAATGTCTAATTTGGTCTTCTTTTTTTCTTTCCTGAATTTATATTGCTCAAATTTTTAAGTTTCCTCCAGCTGAGCAACATGTTCCTCCAGTCGCTCTCGGTCTCTCATTAAATTATTTCTCTCATGCTTTGCAATCTTCTTCTCTTCTTCACAGTAAATCAGGGAATTCTGGAGATCCCTGGTGGTTTGGAGCTGTGAGGTGATCATCTCCTCCATGTCTAGTTTGGCCTTCTCTTTTTCTTTCTCAAATTTATTTGTTTAAATTCCAAAGTGGCCTCCAGCTGAGCAACGCGTTCCTCCAGTCGCTCTCGGTCTCTCAATAAATTTCTCTTTCATGCTTTGCAATCTTCTTCTCTTCTTCACAGTGGTTCAGGGAATCCTGCAGCTCTCTGGTGGTTTGGCGCTGTAAGGGGATCATCTCATCCATGCCTGGTTTGGACTTCTCCGTTTCTTTCTCAAATTTATTTTGTACAAATTCCAAAGTCTCCTCCAGCTGAGCAACACGTTCCTCCAGTCGCTTTCTGTCTCTCATTAAATTAATTTTCTCTTCCTCACAATGATTCGGGGAATCCTGTAGATCCCTGGTGGTTTGGACCTGTCTGATGATCATCTCCTCCATGTCTAGTGTGGCCTTCTCTTTTTCTTTCTCAAATTTATTTTGTACAAATTTCAAAGTCTCCTCCAGCTGAGCAACACGTTCCTTCAGTCGCTCTCTGTCTCTCATTAAATCATTTTTCTCTTCCTCACAATGATTCAGGGAATCCTGCAGCTCTTTGATGGTTTGAAAGTGTCTGGTCGTCATCTCCTCCATGTCTAGTTTGATCATCTCTTTTTCCTTTTCAAATTTATTTTGTTCAAAATTCAAAGTGGCCTCCAGCTGAGCAAGACGTTGCTCCAGTCGCTCTCTGTCGCTCCTCAATTGATCGCTCTCATGATCTGCACACTTCTTTTCCTCAGAGTGATTCAGGGAATCCTGGTGCACCCTGGTGGTCTTATGCTGTAAGTTATTACTCGTCTTCATGACTCGCTTTTCCTTCTTTCTTTTCTTCTCCCAATAATTTCTCTCATATTTAAGAACGGCCTGCAGCTGAGCGACTTGTTCCACCAGTTGTCTTCGTTCTCTAATCAAAATCTCTCTCTCATTCTTTGCAGTTTTCTGCTCTTCTTTACAGTAAATCAGGGAATCCTGAAGCTCTGTGATGGTCTGGAGTTGTAACTTGTTCCTCTCCTCCATGTCAAGTTTTGCCTTCTTTCCCTTCTCTCTTTTTAATGTGGCCTCAAGCTGAGCAACACGTTCCTGCAGTTGTTTTTGTTCTCTTGCCCAGCTTTCTCTCTCACTTTCTACAATTTTCTCTTGTTCCTCATGAAGTTGCAGTGAAGACAGAAGCTTAGTGATGTTCTGGAGGTGTGTGGCGTTTCTCTCATTTATCTCCTGTTCCCGGTCCTTTCGCTCAGAGGCCAAAGTAGCCTCCAGCTGTTGTACCATCTGTACCAGAATGTCTTTCTCTTCTGTCTCTGGTGTTCTCTTCTCCTTTATCAGATTAAGAAATGAATTAAGAAATACTGAGTGGTCTGACTTATACAGACTTGTCCCACTGTGACGTCACACATTGAAGCCCGGCCCTTCTTCTGCAACGTCACATCTGTGCTCTCCTGCGCATGTGCTGAATGTTGCAGAATCATAAATGAATAAATTTTATGGAAGATCAATAATGAAACACCTTCACTACTGTTAGTTATTTACATATTTATTGACAGTAATAAAACTATTTCTGTAAAAAAAGAGAAAGAAATAACAATTAAAAGCAAAATAAATAAAATGATGAATCCAGTGGAACAGACCAACAGCACGATGACTTGAAAGAGAAAAACAGCGATGTGTTACTTTACATAATGTGTGTGTTTGACTGGTACACAGTGTGTGTTTAGTAAAGTTTTGTAGGACATTATGAGGACAGTGTGACTTACGCTGTAGATGGAACCACTGCATGTTCCTGGATGGATGGAGGTAGGGCTTGGTGGGGCGGCTGCTCCCTGTCCACTGCTCAGCCATAGTGATACACAGTGACCTGCTGCTCACCAGCTTTCCATTCAACTTTCTGATGGCATTAGTGTCTTCATCCAGAGAGGAATATCAGACAAATCCTAAGCCTTTGCACCGTCCATTGTGCAGTACCACCTGTAGGAGTGAGTGAGGAGATACAGAAAGCAAAAACATGAGCAGTACACCACTCTCATGGAGAAAACCATGAGAAATAACAAGCACTGTCTGTATCCCATAATATAAACCGGACAGCTGTGTTCTTTTATTATCAACGTTCTGGTCTCACTGGTGAATGAACAATGAAGCACTTTTATTTGAAACAAACACAGCTGTGACCAAAACCTGCTCCAGATAATGAAAGTCTCTATAAAACACACTGGAAATAGAATCAGAATAGTTCCTGTGTGTCCAGTCTGAGAGGCTGCGGTGTGAATCATCTGTTCCACTGCTGCTGGTTTTCTTTTCCAGGATCTGCAACTGGAACATCTGTAGATGCAGACAATCACCTCATGTTAGCATCTAATCAGAAGGTAAATTTTGCTAACAATAATAGTTCTCTTCTGTTTTAAATCTTTAAAGGCACTTAACACAAAACTAATCAGACGGCTTTGACTCACTCTGTGGATGGATGTTCTTGTTGGTGTTGGGTCTTGGGTCTGGGCAGGGTTTTGAAGGCGAGATGGTTTCTACCTTCATGCCGTGACTTCGTCCCTGGGTGGTCTGAGAGGGACTTTAGTACACAGTCCTGCTGCCCAGCACCCTGTCGTTCATCTCCATGACGTCTACTCGAGCCTCATCAGGAGATGAAAACGTCACATACCCGATGCCTTTTGAGCGTCCGTTCTCCATCATGACCTGTACGGGACAGCGAGCAGAAACACCAAAGCAAAGAACGCACATCAACATGTTAGAGGTTCACAATATCAGAGCTCTCCACATTCAGAAAGTACTCCAGCTGAGTACGGGGAGGAAACCCCAAGTTACTGAGAAAGAAGAAAATTGTAAGGATCAGTAGTTATAAATAATGTGTGCAGTGAGGACAGTCCCAAATCTCAGGAACGCTTCGTACACGTCCTTCATCCACAGTACAGTCCAGATTTCTAGCAGCAGTGTGACTGTCTACAGAACAACAACATCCAGTGTGTTCATCACTTCATTTACATTTCTTCAGGTTAAAAACAAAAAAAGAATAAACATTCAGCATTGGACTTTTGAGTAAGTTGTGCTGTGTGATTCATGATAATCAGATTTATGGTGAGACATAAACACCTTCAACAAAGTCAGACTCAAACAATAATTTACCTGATTATCTACACACAGTTATACATTTTCTCACATTCTCTAAAGTCTCCAAAAGTCCAAAGGACTTCAGTCTGTTCTTTTTTGATCCTCCATCATCTGCTCCTCACCTTCTGCTTCTCCACCTTCTGCTCCTCCCCTCTAAAGAAGTGTCAGATAGAAATGGTTATATATAACATTTCATATGCCCCCCAATATTACAAGAAGAGTATCTGTTATTGATTAAGACTGTCTGGTCAGGTAAAATAACACAAGCAGAACTTTCTCCAGACGCCAGGTTCAGAGTTTTTGCTAAGATTTTCGTATCCTGGTCCAGGTGATTTACCAGAAGGCGACTTGCTAAGGCTATTTCTGTATCAGATATAAAACTCATCCAATTGTAATGCTGTACCTACACTTATTGTAGGAATACATAGATTTTGAAAAAGGCCTCTAATGTTGATAGTGTCAGCAGATAAAGGAGCAGTATAGAGTGAAATTTATACACTGATTGTTAAATTATCAGAAACTTTGTATCATGATCATTTAAATATCTGGTATACAGAATCTCTCCTACTGCAGTGTGTGCTACTTACACGTGATGGAGTGGGGGGATGATTTGGGGAAGGTAGAAGGTTATTCATGTTTATCTCTTGCATCACTCGAGAGGGGCAGATTTGATTCTACCTGAATTTTATGAGAACGCCTTTGGAGCTCATTTTCATATACTTTATTCTGTACGCATCACTCTGGTCACAGACCAGCTGGACACATGAGTCCCAAAGCACTTAAAGCACAAACACTGCAAAATATTATTTTAATACAAAATTCCCTTCAAAATCAATCTGAAAAAATGGAATCCTGTATGTACACAAAACAGACAAATGAATCTATTTAAAATGCTTCAGTGATTCTACATTTGTTATATGAAGTGTTCCAAGTTTGCATGTTCATTGGCTGCATTTATTCATGTTATTTATCCAGTTAATCTGTTAACCTTTAATTAAAAAAAAAAAAAAAAAAACGGATTTTTCCTGCAAACTAAGAAAATGCTGCAAGTTTTTGTATCCAGATCTAACAGTAGAAAGCGCTGCTCGCTCCTGTAGCAGTTCACACCTGCTCTCATCATCATCATGTAATGGGAGACTCACCCAGGAGAAAAACACAAGCCTGAAACCAAGAAATGACTGAAATAGCAGCCAAGGTGAAGAAGTATCTCACCTGGGACACTGGAAAGTGCAGCTCAGTTAACAGCACAGTGTGCATGCTGAGCAGCATTTCTCTTTTTTACAGTGAAGAATCACTTACACCCTGTTTGCTACCTTCATTTCCATTCAAAGGTGTTGCTTTGGATCATTATCGCAGCAGTCTTCTGAATGCAGGATTCCACTTTTCCATAAATACTAACCTTAAAATCTGACTTAAACCAAGCAATCATCTAGAACCCCGACTCATTACTGCTTGAAGAAGGTGTCTTCCAGAAACTGGCAGTAGGACTGGGAGTTCAGCTTGACTCCATCCTCAACCCGAAAAGGCCCCACAAGCTCATCTTTGATGATACCAGCCCAAACCAGTACTCCACCTCCACCTTGCTGGCGTCTGAGTCGGACTGGAGCTCTCTGCCCTTTACCAATCCCGCCACGGGCCCATCCATCTGGCCCATCAAGACTCACTCTCATTTCATCAGTCCATAAAACCTTAGAAAAATCAGTCTTGAGATATTTCTTGGCCCAGTCTTGACGTTTCAGCTTGTGTGTCTTGTTCAGTGGTGGTCGACTTTCTGCCTTTCTTACCTTGGCCATGTCTCTGAGTATTGCACACCTTGTGCTTTTGGGCACTCCAGTGATGTATGAAATATGGCCAAACTGGTGGCAAGTGGCATCTTGGCAGCTGCACGCTTGACTTTTCTCAGTTCACGGGCAGTTATTTTGCGCCTTGGTTTTTCCACACGCTTCTTGCGACCCTGTTGACTATTTTGAATGAAACGCTTGATTGTTCGATGATCACGCTTCAGAAGCTTGGCTATTTTAAGACTGCTGCATCCCTCTGCAATATATCTCACTATTTTTGACTTTTCTGAGCCTGTCAAGTCCTTCTTTTGACCCATTTTGCCAAAGGAAAGGAAGTTGCCTAATAATTATGCACACCTGATATAGGGTGTTGATGTCATTAGACCACACCCCTTCTCATTACAGAGATGCACATCACCTAATATGCTTAATTGGTAGTAGGCTTTCCAGCCTATACAGCTTGGAGTAAGACAACATGCATAACGAGGATGATGTGGTCAAAATACTCATTTGCCTAATAATTCTGCACTCCCTGTATATATAAATGTTTGCAGGTCTTTAAATTGAAAAAAATTGAAATAATCATGAATTAGAGTCGGAACTGAGCTTTTGTTTCATCAACACACAAGATCATCATTCAAATCTTGATTATTGCACATTTTTTAAAGCACTCTGTAACAACCAGCCAAAAATATGCCGAGCTAAGCGATTACATTAGACATAAACAATAGTATTCAAACAATTTTCAAGCAAAATGATTTGATAAATAACTATGCTGTCACTTTTACTCAGCTCTTCTATTATTATTACTCAAGTAGTAGAAAATCTACTGCCCACTGGATCCTGTTTGGTCCAGATCTTCGAGTGGTGTCTAAATCTAGTGTGCAGCCAACAGCTCACCTGCTCAGTAATGAAGTTGTTCACATCCACGGTTTCAGGAAGAAAATCCGCCCAGCTCAGTTAGAGTCCCTCTATTAGGCCTCCACTTCCTTCTGGCTCTAAAGTGAAGAAAAACACAGCAATGACTTGAACATAACCTTTTTCAACTAGTATGACAAAACACTTTCCTTTTTTCAGTCATGTTCTATAGAAGATCTCACAGCTCACCATGTGTTTGCAGAGAAGCTGCAATATTTCTGCAAATAATATGCCAGTGTAACGGTATCTATTTTATAGTAGTTATTTTTGAGAGACGTTTATTTTGACGAGCAGACGATTTTCCCGCGAGTGGCGAGAGTGCATGGAGAGCGCGCGCAGGAGAGAAAAGGAGGTGAAAAGTTGGCAGAAGTGATGTCGTGTCACGTTGAGAAGCTGTTCTATAAGTTTCTTTAAGAAAACTAACTTAGATCGGAGCTTTAGTTGGATAAAGGACAGCACTGTTTTGTGGATGTAAATGTTTCACAGTGAAGACTGCGTTTTGTTCGGTCTTGAGAAGCTCAGCTGCTGCTGGAGTGAAGCAGTAACTTTATGCAGCTGCAGACACACTCGTGACTGCTCCATATCAGCTGCTGTATATATTCGTGATGTGAAGCACTGTTTTGAGAGGATTGATTTGGAGTTTAATCTGCCATTCAAACGACTCTCAGCTGATTTGTCTCAAAAGTGATTCGTTTATTATTCACTCCTATGTGATTCATTTGATTGATTCATCGTGATACTGCAACTGAAAGAGGCAATTAAATTACATCCTCAATTAATGTGTAGTGGATATACAGGTTAATTATGAGGGGACTTTATTTTGATATGGGCGCCGCCATTTTGTTTTTCTCCGACATGTGCGCGAAAAAATATATGTAGAAGGAAAAAGGGAGAAGAGCAGTGGTGAGCTTATGAAAAATGTGCAGTTGATTTTGAACTTCTTAATAAACATAGAAAGTTAGTCCAGACTGATGACATGCATCAAAGCTACCTGACGTGCTTCCAAGTCTCCGTTCATCTTAACTAGTTTGTTATTATTAGCTAGTTCTCATTGTGCTTCTGAATAAGACTGGACAACAGGCTGTTAAGGCCACTTTAGTTATTCGTTGCGAAGTCGAATACCCCGTATTTTTTTGCAATTTACATCCAGATTTTTGTTAGTTCAAACGAACTCAAAGCGTAGTGGATGCTGTTGCGGGGACTATTAGCTGATTCATTGGATGGCATCGCGTGTTCGTTGTTTCCTCTAATTGATCACCGTTGGACGGGATCGTGGCCTCGTCGGGTCGTGCTCTGTGTTCAGGATCACGAGGGCAATCATTGAGGATCAAATAGTTAAGGGAACAGTACCCTGCCTATCCGGACACCTTTCAGCGCTCCGTCAGGACCCAAGGGTGGTGATGTACAATAATTTGTTCATTTTTCCTTGAAGGTTTATAAGCAAGTTACGTTTTCCTTTCAACAAGTAACAAAACAGAACTGTGTTTAAAGAAACTGTTGTTCGAGGAACTGATATGTGAGTTTTCCACAAAAAGACTCATATTTTTGTTGCCAGTCTATGGACATCTTGACTTATGAATGGACTGAGTATAATTTTTCCCTTGATCTTTCAAACGAACTCTTTAAACTGATTGATACCAACTAATTGTGAATGTGAAATGTTCAGTGTGGCAAAAGAACACGTTGTTTAAGTCTTAACTGAAAGTCACATTGTTCTTATTTTCTTTGTGGTTATATATATATATTGGTTTCTTCCTGAGCCTTTTCATAAAACTAATTGTTTTTATTTAAATAAATATTTTTCTTTAGTTAAATTGGATGTCTGTAAGTTAACCTGAGTCCTTTATACTAAGGAGTGGGGCCGTCTCATCTATCCTGTTAGATCTGGGAGGGTGGGTTTTCCTGAGTATTCTCCACACTCACGTACACTTCAGGTTACCACCGTGAATAAGATAGATCCTGAAGCCCACCTCACCTTATCTGTAGTCCCACATGACAACAGGATAGACACCAACATATAACCTGTTGTTATACTGAGACCTAAAGCATTGGGTGGGAGGACTAGGATCCTGTTGCCCACTCAGTCTTCCTTATTTAAAGGCTTATCAGTTACAGTTTTTTTGCATTGCTTACACACTAACATTAAAAGTAGTACAATATTAGCAAAACCTTACACATTAAAGAGGCAAAACATCAGCCCATATTTGCACAACTATAAGCACATCGTCAAGCTCACACTTGTTGTAAAACTCTACACACAGTGATTTGCAAAACACTAAACACACTTAACATACATTACATACAAAAATCTATCATGAAGTCACTTCTTGTAATACCAAAGCACTGACTGCACACCTGATGACTGTTGAACCAATTGGTTGGACGGTGCAGTAATTTGACAAACATTTGTTTGCTTAATTGTAGACACACCAATCAGGTGTATAAGCACTAAAAAAAAAAGCAGCAGGTGAGTTCATCGGTCTTCAAGCACAATGGAAAGAGTCAGGGAAAGAGTAAGACGACGAGGTGAACGAGGAGGAGGACAAGGAGGAGGAGGAAGGGGAGGAAGAGGAGTCAGAGAAGGAATCAACAGAGGAAGATGTAGAGATGGAGGCCATGCTGGAGGTAGAGGAAGACAAGAAGTTGCTCAAAGAGGACCGAATCTGACCTATGTTCACAGAACAGCAAGAGAGGGAGATAGTAAACATGGTTTTGGCCAACAATGCTATAACACTCAATCAGCTCCAAGCAAGATTGTCAATAACCAAGCCAGTTTCAACGATATCCATCAGGTCTTAACATTAACACTGGCAGACATCTTCAAATGAAGCAAATTTATTGAGTGCCTTTCGAGCGCAATTCCGAAAGGGTGAAACGACTGCGGCATGATAATGCAGAGGCGTGTGTTCACTTTAGCAGTGTGGTCTTGCATACTGTCTCAATCTTTTACTGTACTGTAATATGTATAATAGATCTACACAATTTAGCATGACACTGTTCCTTAGAGAGTTTTACTTTATACAGAGAGGAGATCCAGCATGAGTTCATTTACGTAGATGAGGCTGGGTTCAACCTGACGAGAACACGAAGGAGGGGAAGAAACATCATTGGCCACAGGGCTATAGTCAATGTCCCAGGGCAACGTGGGGGTAATATAACACTTTGTGCAGCCATTACACAGAATTAGGTCCTCCACCGCCAACATTTCACCATCCTATATCTTCCACCATACTCTCCATTCCTTAACTCTATAGAAGAGTTTCCCGGCATGGCGGTGGAAGGTACATGATCTCCGTCTCCAGGCTGAGGTACCCCAGATGGAGGTAGCAGCAATGCAAGGATGGATTCGTCATTCAAGACGTTTCTTTCCAAGGTGTCTTGCTAATGACAACATTGCCTGCAATGTTGATGAAATTCTCTGGCCAGATCCAGCTAGGCGAAGAGACCATGTAGTAGGACTGTAGTTGGTGTCGGCGGTCTGCTGCACTGACTCGGGAGTGCAGTTTGCTTCTGATCATCATCACTGTACCCCACAACTTTGTATATATGCTTCAAATGGACATTTGGTACAACCCAGATGAGGATGGGTTCCCTCTTGAGTCTGGTTCCTCTCAAGGTTTCTTCCTTATGCCATCTCGGGGAGTTTTTCCTTGCCACAGTTGCTCATCAGGGACAAACATACTTACAAAGAACATATTTACATTTAATCACCACATTATCTGTGTAAAGCTGCTTTGAGACAATGTTCATTGTTAAAAGCGCTATACAAATAAAAATGAATTGAATTGAATTGACTTTTTTTTTTTTTTTTTTTTTTTTTTTTTTTTTTTTTTTTTTTTTTTTTTTTTTTTTTTTACAGTGAACTAACAGTAAAATACATGAAGTGACTGTTACAGTATTATGAATCTCCATGTCAACATTCTGGGCGTGTTGATAAAAATAAATGAGTTTCTTCAGTCTGCAACATTGGTCTTGTGTAGTGTTTGGTGAATTTACATTATATTTGTACTTTATTGATGGTAGCCTACTCTAATCATAGGGAAGTAGAAGTGCTAAAAGTGTTTTAGGTTTATCAAAGCAGAGTGTAACTTGTGCAAACAGTATAGTAATGTGAAACGTGTGTGTTTCATATGGTAACAAAGTGTGGTTTTTACACAGAAGTGTATAGTTTTTATTAGTGTGTTGAATTATGCAAAAAAATCTGTTTAATTAATCTGTTTTAATATCTGTTTAATTATGCAAAAAAAATTATGTTGTGTAGGGCTTTAATATGAATAGGGATTATTCTATACCGTGTCAGTAAATAGTACAAGTGAAACAGGAAAACAGCTTAGATCATTTTATTTTTGTTTAGTATTTTTAACATTATAAATGTGAAACAGGCTGCTTTTCTCCATCTCAACTACATTGTTTCTGTCACCAAAGAGAAACATTATGATAGACTTTTATATACTGTAGGTGTTGTTCCTTTAACAGTTGCCTCATGAGCAACCATAGTGTTTTCAGGCTGAAAATCATATCCAGCTACAGCTTCCCTAATGATGTCATTGTAGTTACTCACTACAAACTCTGTTGCCTTGTCTGCGACAATAGTATGAGGAAAGAACTCACCAGAATGAAGAAATGCCTGGAGAAGCTGATGTCTTTCTGCAAGAGTCAAGCAAAGATTTTGAAAGTTATGTAATTTTCTTACACACTGTTTGAAATAAACATGCTTGCTCTCAAACCTTAAAGTCCACAAGCGAATGAGTGGACAGAAATGAATAATGAGCTCAGGGTAGTGGCTAAAATAATGATGTTCATGTCTGAGACTGTGGGCATGAATAATGTGTTTCCTAAAATGTAGGTACTCAATCAAAACTCTTAAATACTGGTGAACAAACAAGTGCTACGATTTCCCTTAACAGTAAAATTAGTTGCCAAACTTCATTAGTACCAGGGGATTAAATTTTGTCACCAAATCAACAATGGCAGCATCCTCAAAAAACACCAGTTTTGTACAGCATGGCCACCGAGCTTCTCACTTCCCGGGTTTATTTCACACGGTCCGTCCCTGTTTTCGTTTGCCAGAAACAAACTGACTGATCCTGCGATTCAATTCCAGGTAAGTAAATTGTGTCAACTTTTACAAGATGTTGTATACATAAAGGAATATCAAACGACACAACGCCTTCAAACAAATCATGTCCAAGGCATGGGGGCAACCCTGGCTGACAAACATGATAGAGAGTTTATTGAATGATGAGTCAAACTTGATGCCTCCACTATGAGGCAAACCCTCAGCACAGTTTTGAACACTGTTCAAAATGTGGCCCTGAAAGTGGATCTTGCTGAAATGTTTAGTAAATATACAGTATCGGCAGAAGTATGTGCTTCCACTGAAATTTTCCACAAACCCACCAATGCTGTGTGAGCCTAAATTGTCACCATCTATCGCAAAATTGCTTTGACGTTCAGTCCATCAGGAAAACATACACCTGTAGTCTCAAGCTCTTTAAGGCCGTCAACTAAGCATCTCATGACCACTTTCTCACCAAACTACTTAGTCTTGTTCCCTACAGAGAAACCAACTGCATTTGATCAGTGCTTGATCCGTTACAAGGACAAAGATCTGCTAATGTAAGGTCCATAGCAAGTATCTTGTGTTTTTTCTTGCCAGACCCTAAAGGGTTCACTACTTCAAAAGAGTCTTGATACAAGATCAATCCTAAGGCAGGTTTATCTTTTTTATGCATGTTTGCGGTTACATTTTCACAATCCCACAGATCTTTTAAAATTTCCTTCAATGGGACATGACTATGCACATCTCTGTACTGTTCCCTTACAGACTTGCAATCAAGCAGAGATTTAATTGAATTGAACTGCGTGAAACACTCCTTTTCCTGCTTCATTCTGTCCTAGACGAATAGGAACCGGCTCAACAAAATGGAAACTGTTCTTGAAAAATTATTTTCTTTGCTGATCTGATCTTAGGGTACGACTGTTACACGACATAAAAAGCTTTAAGATTATCAAGATCCATTTTTATCATTGCCTCTGGAAGATCAAGGGAAATGAACTTTTCCTGAAGTTTGAAAAGCATATGAGACAGGTTGATTTCAGCTTGCAGTTTCAAATAGAACAGAGCAAGATTCCTTAAAAACAGTGTCTCGTCAACATTTTCAGGACTTACATCTGGTTCTTCACAGTTCTCACCTTCATCAGTCTGTGTATCAGACTGAAAATTATCCTCCTGAATCTGCGAGCAGCTGCTTCAGGTGTCGTGATTGATTGTCTTGTGTCTTTGTGTTTTCTGGATAAATGAGAGGTAAATGTTGATATAACAGCTAATTTTTTACCGCACTGCATAAAAGGACATGTGACTCTTCAACCCTCTTTAATGTGTTTTTTAACATGAGAAATAAAGTCAGTAAACTAGTACTTCTGGCACCACACAAATCAACATGACATTCTAATGAATTTGTTGTGTACATTGTGGGTTCTGACATATTTTATGTTGCCTGTACACGTGAGATTTTAAGTCTGCGTGTTTTTGAAACGTTCGCTCAGGTTTTCAGTCAAATGAACAGAGTAAAAGTGAACTCTTAGCTGTTAACAACATGATGGCAGATTTCAAGCAGTATGGAGGGTCGCACACCAGGAGAGTTGCGCAGGTCCGCACTGCTGCGCTCCAGATCTTTGAATTTCAAAAACTTTGTTTTCTGAGTGGAGCCTACACACACTTTCAGAATCAGTTATGACAACAGTCTCTGTTTTGATCGATCCATTACCCACATATTTTCATGACACTATTTTTAGAAATACATTGCAACACATTCAACGGATATATTTTGTGATAATACAAATCAGGTGAATTTGCACAAAATAGAAAATATTGTGATTCAGTATCCATTTGTCCTTCAACATATTTTAAATGTACCAGTTGAATAAAAAGTCTGGCCTATAAGTAAAAAGATTGGCAGACTTTTACTAACTATTGCTTTCTCTGATAAATAATACATGGGAATTTTAAATGTTTTAATGTTTTATAGATATGACAAACAGATAAAGGTGATAATCCCCGTCGCACAAATAAAAAAAATATGATACAATACCGTTAAAATAACAGTGAAATACTGTTGTTACTCGACCACTAACCTGAAGTGAACAAGTCTTCCCACAATGCACTGCAAAAACGGCAATCTACTGATATTTCAATTTGCTGTTAAATTTCTATTTAAATTTACAGAAATATTTTTTACAGTGTAACAGTAAATCCTACAGTAGCTACCCAGTTTTAATTATTTCTGTTTTGATTGTGATAAATAAGTTGTGGATTAATTAATACAAATGTATATACAAGTCACTTTACTTTTTTGTAATTCTAATAAACAAAATAACATTTATTCTTTTATGGGATTATGCAAAGGATTTTTTAAAAGAACTGTTTTGGATAGTTTTCTCTGGTTACAACAATTTTATTTTAAATAATTCATGTACTGTTCTTGATTTGGGAATCAGGGTCAAAGGAGTTGGATGGTATTTTTGGTATTTCATAAATGTAAAGTTAAAAAATTGAAGGTTTATATAAAACAGATATAAAACTTATGATTCTCTTTGATCAGCACTTCATAAGACAGCTGCTAAAACATCTGTACATCTGTACTAATAACAGGGTTACCTTCTGAGTCTTTTCTGAAGCTCACATTATGTTTTTTTCCTGTTTATTATTTGTTCTTATTTGTTTGCTTCTCTGTTTACATTTCTGGTATTCATCTGTTTATGCTGAACTTAGTTTTTAGTAGACTGTCACTGTGTTTTGTATTTTGGTTGCGTTTATAATTTATTGTTCTGTGTCAGTTCAAGTGTTGGAAGGAAATAAAGAAAAATGTTTGGATAGTGGATGTCAGCATTATCCATGTGTGGCAGCAGGGGGCGTGGCTAAGCGCCAGTTTGTGAATGGAGGGCGGGGCCGTTAGCAGGTAGACACGGGAATGACACACCTGAAGGGGATTAGGACTAATGTGTGTTCTCTCTCTTGCAGTAATCAGAGGGAGCATTTAAGGAGGAGTGAGAGGGTGTGAGAGGGTGTGTGTGGGTGTGTCTGGAAACGTAATGCTGCGGCCCTGAACACGGAGCTTATAAAAATAAAACTTGATTTTAAACCTGTCCTGAAAACACTGAAGCTTGTCACCTCAGTTTTAGGAAATGTGATGGTATTCAAACATAGCGACTGTTTATGGAGGTCAGAAGCACTATGCAGCTCTTCCTCCATGTCCTGAAGAGAACTCAAATCTTGAGGTGGCAACAAAATGTGAATCCAGGTCTCTGACTCATCAGCTGATTTTATACTCTGAAGGGTCTTGATGATTCGCAGTTTGTCCATCATCATGTCCTGTTTTGTTAATATATTACTCAGGAGGGTGAGGAAGACAACAAGAAAGACAAATATTAGTTTGCAGTCACTTTATAGGTAAACACTGACCATTTGCTGGTTTTATTAATATTTGCAAGTTAAAATGTCAAAAGACTAAAATTGTGGATTATTAACCACCATCAGGAATATTCTGGATCAAAAACTACAACATCTCAAGAAAACCTTTGAGATATGAATTTTTCGAGATTGTTGATACAAACATACGTACATCAAGGTTTTAACTTGTAATCATTTTTGTATAAGAGCAGGTGTAAAAAACAACGTGAATCCGAAATATCTACAGTAATTTGCCAAAACATAAATAAATATAATCACAATAAACATTAATATACTCATGTTTGCAGACTGAATGTCTGCTCCCTGGGCTGGCGTGACTCTGTGTACTTCAATGTAGAGCTGCAACTAATCAAATTTTTTTTTCTTAGATGTTTTCCTTATTATAACTAACTCCAATTCAGGGTATTTATTTATAGAAGTTTACTTTAAAAATGCAAAAAACACACTGTATTGAGTTTAGCTATCGTTAATTTTGATAGTTTATAGTAGCTGTGTCACTTGTGGACCAAGAGTTGGAATCCTTAGTATCGTTAGACACTTTATTAGATTGAATACACAAGATAGAGGGGCTTGAGAAAAAAAGTACAAACCGGAGAGTCGGTAGAATCCGTAATGTGGGTAGTCCAATGATGATCGCCAGTTTAAAAAGTAGATCAGAGGGTGAGCGAGTGGAACTGGGCTCCTTATAAAGGAGAGAGTAGATTAGAGACAGGTGAAGGTGATTAGTAGGAGTGCGTGGCTGTGCGAGTGTAGGAGGGAGGCGTGGCTGGTGGTTCCCTGACAGTAGCCCCTCCCCCAGGGCGGCTCTCGATGAGAAGAAGTAAAACAGGTGTTTATGGATTTCGAATACAAAGATTGTAACGGTTGGCTGCATATATTTTGTATGTTTTCCACTTGTTATTAAAAATGTATTTATTTCATGAATTCATTATTCTTTTTTGGTGATGATGCAAGAACCAATTCTCCTGCATTATAGTTTCAAGGAAAGCTAATCCAGGACCTTGTTTCTATAAATCTCATTTAAAACTAAAACTAAAACCTTGATCCTTGATTCCAATTAATAATAATAATAATAAAAAAATGTTTTTTATAATTTTCATTTAAAACTGAAAACCTTGTTTCTATAATTATTATTTACTTTTTTTTATTAATAATATATAAATATATATATTTTAACTTTTTAATTTTTTAACCGTTTTGAGTTGATCTATTGTTTGACTCATCAGGTTTGAATCGGCTCAATTCATTTACTATGAAGAGCTGGTTCAGAGATCCGATTCAAATAACCGACTCACTTGTGAACGACACAATCATCAGTGGAATCATCCACTGCCTCAGATGTGGGAGAGTGAAAATGCTACTCTTTATTATTTCTAGCTTTTTATTCATGTATGAAATAAATAAAAACAGTAACACTAATAATTAATACATAGATGGTTCAAATAATTGTAAATATGTTTACGCTGCTAAATTGATTTTACTAAAAATCATTTTATAAAGTGCCTCAGATAAGTAGCTAACGTTAGCGGCTAACTGAAAATTAGCAGAACATATCCCGGAGTTGTAGATCCCATTTTAACTGATGATTCATAAACCCCGATTCTTTCAAGATATTTAAATAAACTGCCATAAAGTCTTATGTGACTAAAATGTATGGGTTTTAAAAATCCTGTCAGAAATGCAGTAGAGTTAGCTTGTAGCAGCTAGCTGTGTTAGCGTCTTCTGAAGAGGACAGAGGAGCGATGAAGGACACTAAAGGATTTGTGATAAAATCAATTTTATTGAAGTACCAATATTGTCTCTATCATAGCAATGCTTTCAAAAATGACGACAAATTATTTAAAAAGTAGCAAAAACATCCAAAATACAAAAGCAAGACAATATTTTATAAATGTTTGGCTGCTTAATTTTAATAGAAAAATATTTGTCCATTTTATTTGTGTAAATCAGTTATGAAAAAAAAACACTGGCCATTTTATTAGGGACACCTGTACACCTACACATGTATGAAGTTCAGCACTGCAGTGTATAAACTCCTGCAGAAACTGGTCCAGATCTTCAGATCATTTTTACATCAAACATCAGAATGAAGAAAAGTCTGATCTCTGTAACATGGTCTTTAGTACCAGATGGGTTGGTTTGAGTTTTTCAGAAACTGCTGATTTCCTGCTGGAGACTGTAGAGATACACAGAGTGGTGCATTAAAACGAAAACACAGAGTGAGTGACATTTCTGTGGGGAGAAACAGGAGCTGACAGGAAGTCTAGAATAACTCATGGTGATACTGGCTGAGCTAGAACCTTAACATCTGAGCTATCACTTTCTCTTTGAGGTTCCTCTAAGCATTGCTTGACCCTTTCTCCAGGTCATCCACCAAGTAAGGATTTTTCTTCTTTAGAATTGTATAAAATTCTTCTTTCACAGCTCTGATATAGAGGCATTCTTTGTACAAGATTCTCATTTTCTCCTGTGGTGTAGCTGCTGCACTGATTGTACTGTACAGTTCATCATTAATCATTTCCTTGGATAGGAGACCATCTGCAATCTCCATTACTGAAGAAACTTTCTGTATCAGTTTTGTTTTGTGTTTATCCACAAAGTCAGCAGCTGAAAGACAGATGAACATTTTTATGTTTTGGTATAAATATGTAGATGAAGAACAGCTGTAAGTGCTAAAGCTTTAGGATATTTGACCTGTTTTCAGCATTTGGGGTGAATTGGCTTCTTGGCTCTTGTAACCTGAAGTGATGAGATAGAAAGTGTACACTTGAATATAAATACACATCAATGAGGAGAAGACAACATTAAGCCTTAAGAATGTTTTGGAGTTTACAGCATCCCTGAGGGCCTTTACTTAAACAGCTGAAGGTACATTTCTCCATGCCAGAAGGAAGTGGACTTCTGGTGTGTTATACTGTATTAATGTACTGAAATTAACTTTTGGCTACCTGTAAGAAAGACCTGGCGAGACGCCCACACCTCCTCGTCATGTTCATCCAAAAGTCCCAGTGTGAGTTCTTCAGCTTCATCAGGAAGTATCACCTCAAATGTGGGGTGATAGTTGGGGGCAGAGTCAAGCTCAAATATCTCAGTCTAAGGAACCCAAAGACGTGTGAACAGACTGCTCCAGAATGCAAACTAAAAACCAAACAGTCTGATTTCTCTACAAATGTGTGGAGTGGAGTTTACCTGCGGCTGACATTTATAATGCTCACAGCGTGGCCTGTATGGTTTTCTAGGGACCAGCTGACAAGTGGAACTGCTCTCAATGTACATGTTGTGCTGAAATTGATTCTGCACCTTAAGAATGGATATATTTGAATTAATTTCTAAATACCAGTTATTTTTAAATTCTTTGAATAATTAAATACACGTATTAAAAACACAGTTAGGCATCGAGTGATTAATTAAAGCAGGTTACCTCTATAACTGGAACATTTTTGGGCAATAAGTGCATGTGCAGCTTTCTCTTCTTTGTTCTTCCAGGGATTTCTTTGTAGAAGAGAAGGACCTGTGCCTTGATCGGTTTGTCCTCCAAAAATATTTTCTTTAGGAGTCCGAAAAGAGAGAGATTTTTTATTTCTATGATCACATGTGTCTCTGTTACTTTCAGAGGTTGAATGATCTCCACATTCCCATCAGAGAAATGTGCCACAGCCAGTTCAGTCTGATTTTTACCTGCAACACATGAACAAGAAAAAGCTGAGAAAGATCAACGATACCAGCATTGGCAGATAATCACTTACCCCTGGGTCAGTGTGAATAATGGATTGTGATTGGCTGGAAGTTTAACACAGATATTTTGTTATCAGTTCTAAATATATATGCTGCTTATAAATAACTGTAACCATAGTAACCTACTGATGCAGTTTCATACAGAGGGAGACAGATATTGTACAGATAAATTTGGAGACGAACTTTCAAATAAGAAATATAAAGAAACAGCATCAGGAGTTAATACTAACGGCTTGAGTAAATAACATTTATTATACCTCATGTAAATAAATGTTATCTTCTGGCACTACTTTATCTCTTTATGTGATTCAGAGCAGCAGAATTATAAATGTGATGAGTGGTATATATATATAAAATGCGTAAGGAATTACATTAAGCGTTATTTTGTTAAATGTTAGCGTTATTTTATTTAAGCATTCATTTTGATCCATTCAGTCACTTTTGCTCTGTAAACATCAATAACAGATTTAACATGTCAATGATAAAAATTGATTATGGATAGACGTTACACAATTTTAATGCTCTCAGCTTCATTTCAAGCTGTTCTTCACTGCCATATTGTGCACTAACATCTTGTAACAACACACACCTAGTCCTGGATTACTTATGATTATGAAGTTCAAGTTTATTTCTACACCATTTTACAATAGACATTGTCTCAGCAGCTTTACAGAATGTAAGAATTCTAGAATAAAAAATTTAAATATGTATTTTGCCCTGATGAGCAAGTCTGGGGCAAAGACTCAAAAGGGGAACTCATTCTCATTTGGGTGATCTCAAAAGTGTGATTATAAATCATAAAAACAATACAACAGTTAGACTTTGATCTCAAATGACCTTACCAGAATTTATCTCACAGTGAGGGAGGTGCAGTTTACAAATTGACCCCTCGGAGCAGTCGATATTGTACAGGGGTCCTGCAGGCTGCATCTGTCCCATGCCGTCTAACTGAACACTGCCCCAGGACACAATACTGTACAACACTTCAGCTTTCTCCTTCATATCAAACACAAGGTTGGTGTATTTACACCTAAACTGCCCAGTACCAGAACAATGAAACCTGTAGAGCCAAAGATAAAAAACATTTGAAAAGTAAAATCTGGATTAGTTTTATGTTGTAACATCAAAAAAACTCTTTTACACCTTTAGCATATGTGCTACCTGTATCCACTGTTCCAGTCCTCATGGTGGTCTTTACCTAATTCAGGAGTAAACACGTCTGTTTCCCCTGAGTGCCCCTAAACAGATCAGATAGAACAATACACACATTTAAGAATAAAACACACCCCACACAGCTGTAAAGGCTATAAAGTTCTCGCTATTAATAAACATAACCTGTAGATCTGCAGAATACATGAAATGTATAACAGCATTTATAAAGAAGGTGCAAAACTGTTGACCAGGACAAAGCATGGTCTCATATATGTTGTGCATATTGTAACTTATCATGTAACTGATTAGGAACTGATTGTCTTTCTGTGACAAAAACAATAAAGAGAGAAGAACCTTCCAGAAGAACAACTATCTATGCAGCACTTCAAAAGTCAGGCCTGGATGGTAGAGTGTCCAGACTGAAGCCACTCCTCAGTAAAAGGCACATGACAATCTAAGAGTCTTTCAGGTGCCTTTAGGCAAACTCGAGGGAAGGCCTTTACTGAGGAGTGGCCTCAAGCCTCAAGCAGCGATTTCAGATCTGTTTTTCAATGGAAAACGTATAACAAATATATTTGCTGACTGTGTGTAAGCAGTACATACAAACAACATGCATAAAAAACTGCACTACTTACATTATTATTGTAATAACAAGTCACAAACACATCCACTGCTGCTAATCCCAGTTTATTAGGAAAGATGAGGCTCTACTGAACAACATGCCGTAAAGCATTTCTGCTCCAACCAAACAATAGTGTTAAAATTTAGATCTTTATTCTTTTGTTTACGTCACAGAACTTCATCTGGTGTTTGTGTGTATATATTTCAAACTTACGCATAAAAAAACAACATCTTGGTGATAAAAAACAAATATGGCTGGTAGCAAATAGTGTTACAAAACTAATGAGACAACACACTAAAAAAATTAAATAGAATAAAAAAAGTCAAAGAAAGGCAGAGTCTCTGGCTTAAGCCTCCACTCTATAGTCAGGTGTTGTTGTGACATTCTGTTCTGCACCACCAATCATTTCAAACCTTTTATTTCCAGCCATTAGCATCATGGAAACTAAATGATTGATGGAAAATGTAGAAAACTAATGCAGGATTCTAACAATATATGGGAGGATTTTATTCTCCACGTGTGTGAGTCTTAGTTTTATTACTCTTTATAAACTCTTATTGGTCAAAGCAGCACATGCGCACGAACCAGGAAGTGATGCAGCTCTCGGTTCTGCTCAAACACCTGTTTATATTGCGTGCTAACTGGACTTTGTTTACAAAAAAAAAACAAAGAAAAAAAAAATTTACAGTCAAAAAGTTGTTTAATCTGAGATTTGCCCAAAGCAGCAATAAGGAAAATATTTTGGGGGACGGAGTAACAACAGCGACTGCATGGGTGTGTGTGTGGGTATGTGTATTGTTGAGATTGGAATGGCCGCACATCAATAAGAATGGTCATGACTGTAAAACAAGAGCTTGTCTGCTACCTGGTCATCAATATGAATGTTAACTCAATATCAATATCCAAACATGTAGAACAAAAGCCTTTAATGGTCAGAAGTTCATTTCAATGCAGACTGTATGTATAGAGTAAGAATGATCACCTGGGTTTAGCAGGTGGCTCTTAAACAGGGGAGGAGAAAAGGATCAGACACAGACTTAGATAAGTTTTTGTAGGAATCTCATTTTTTAAGGTATCTTCATAAATTGTAAAATATAAACTCAAGAGACATGTGGCTTTCAACCCAGTACTTTTCTGGATTGCTCCAGGACTGATTTCATGTATTTATATATAAAGAATATTTTTTCAATGCATGACATTTATATTCAAGGTACTTTATCATCTATAACTTATCTTTTTGGCGCAATATCAACTTTGAATAATGGACAGTAAAGCTCTAAGTGTCTTCTTTTCAAATATATTAAAATTGTGTTTTTAAAGATATGTAGCACACTTGTATCAGGAACTGTTAACATTTAAATTTAGATAATGCATTTTCAGCTGTGAGTCCCAAAAGCTGTGGTGGAAGGCTATCAGGGTAAAACCCTGATGCCATACAAAGCTAGAAACAGACTAGCACACCCGATCTCTAAGAACTCTGCCAGTTTCATTTCATATTTCTGCTTGTATTGAAACTATAGCTAGATGGTTAAGATTTTTAACTTTGAATCAGAAGGTCATGAGTTGAAATCCTACTATGAAGTGCCACTGATGGGCCCCTGGTCATGGCCCTTAAGGCTCACATGCTCTGGTGTATAAATGAGATGTATAAATTTAGGTCATTCTGAATAAGGGAATCTGTCAAACGCCATAAATGTTATTTTAAAAGATGCTTACCTGTACAGGGTTAGGGCTTTGTGTAGATGTTGATCTAACATGTACAAGTTCCTCAGTTGTCTTCTCAAAATGCTCTATTACCAAAGCGAAACAAAACACAGAAATGTTTAATTCCTCAGCAACTTGAAAACTGTTAATCTTTTTTAAGAATCTGAATCTGAAATTGTAATTTTTGTATATTAAACAGAAGGAAATAATTAATATAATCAGTAATTCAATTTATAAACATTTAATAATCACCCACCTGATGATGTACCTGGTAAATCTTCATACCTAAAAAGAGAGTCAGTGTCAACTACAATGAATGTTTTAAGTTTTTTCAGCAGGTGTGTCCTGACCTGAGCATCTTTAACAAACAAGTGTTTATTTCAGATTGTTTAAGAAATAACAGATCAGCACTGGCATACCCTATATGTTCGTGAACATCTTAGTATAAGCTTTTTAATCACTTATATTAAAGGTGTAACCAGCTCAATCTTCAGTGTGCTTTAGCGCTATCTTGAATTTACTCTCTTCTGGTAAGCTAGGATTGTAACTTTGTATATCTATTGTATATCTATATTTAGTTGATTCTAGAGTGTTGGTCTGTGCTTATTAGTTTGGTCAGGTGATTAATCAAGGGTAGTTTCAGTCTCACTTGAGGTGTGAATTGTGGGCAGGGTTTACTCACTTACATTGAAGGTGCTCCCCCTAGGTAGGTAACCCCCCCTAAGGCCAGTAACGCTTATTGTTTATTTAGAATTTCTTATTTGTACTTATTCTTTTTAAAACACATTGATCTCAAATTGGGAGATCAGTCATGTGCCTCAAACCCATCTCTGTAGTCATCTCTTACAGACACAGACGTTCCCATCCTCAGAACAGATGTCACATTGCCAGTAACCTCATCTACCCTCCACTGTTGTCTCAATTTCAAACAGTGGGGGTAGGTGGGCTCTGGAATTGCTAGTCTGCTGTAAGGAAAGCTGACTTTATCACAGGCTTGGCTTCCCACTACACCTTCGACTTTCTGGCACTTACTAAAACCTGGATATCTCCACAGAACACTGTTACACCAGCTGCTCTGTCTTCTGCCTATGCTTTCTCTCACTCACCAAGAGAAACCGGTAGAGGTGGTGGTACAGGTCTACTTTTATCACGGAGATGGTGTTTCACACCTCTCCATTTGTCTCATCTAACCATGTCTTTTTTTGAATTCCATGCAGTTTCAGTTACCTCTCCAATCATCCTTTTCATCATTGTCATCTATCGCCCTCCTAGTCCCCTTGGAGACTTTCTAGAAGAGATGGACACACTCCTCAATACTTTCCCTTCTGACAGCACCCCTCTGACAATTCTTGGTGACTTCAACCTCCCATCCGACAAACTTCAGTCATCTTGCCTCTTGCCTTTTCTGAATATGTTCTCCTTGACATTTAACAGCTGCCCTCCAACACACATGGGAGGAAATGTTCTGGATCTGGTTTTCACTCGCCGTACTCCAGCTACAGACATGACTGCCACTCCACTTCCAATTTCTGATCATCACCTGGTTTCCTTTACAATAACTCTTCCTATTCAACCTAAAAATAATTTACATGTCTCTCTTATCCGTCCTAACCTTCACTCTATCTCTTCCTCCTCTGTAGCTTCCTGTACTCATTCATCTCTTCCTGACCCTGACTCCTTTTTCTCTCTACCCTTTGACGTTGATCTTGTCCCACACCTTGGCTGTCAGAAGTTTTGCGCAGCAATCGACGAGAACTCAGATCTGCAGAGAGGAAGGGGAAAAAATCACAACTCGATGTAGACCTCGCATCTTACCGCGCACTCCTGACCAAATTTTCTTTTGGAGGTGACTTCTGCCAAAACTGCCTTCTACAAGGAAAAGCTTGAGGCCTCTGCACAAGATCCTCGTAAGCTCCACAACATCTTCTCTTCACTACTCAACCCCCCTGCTGCACCTTCTTCACCCTCCCTGATTGCTAATGACTTAGCCTCCTTAAGAAAATCCGCCGGACCTTCACTTCCTCCCCAATGACTACACAACACAGCCGACAATCCACTACATCTCTGTCATGCTCCTCAACATTAACAGATGATGAGATACTGCAAGTCATCCAATCTTGCAATCCCACCACCTGTCCTCTGTATCCAATCCCTTCAACTGTGCTTCAGACCATCACACAAGATCTCCTGCCCTTCATCTCCACAATCATCAATGGGTCATTTATCATCTGGATATGTACCAACTACCTTTAAGCAAGCAAGGGTCATTCCCATCTTGAAGAAACCTGCTCTGGATCCATCAGACATCAACAACTACAGACCGGTATCACTTCTCTCCTTTCTTACTAAATCTCTGGAACGCACTGTTTTTACCCAACTGTCTGTCTATCTCTCACAGAAGAACCTCCATGATTCTAACCAGTCTGGGTTCAAAGCGGCACTTTTGTCAACCATCAAGAGCCTCGGTATACGCGGAACAGCATGGGAATGGTTTGATTCCTACCTGGAAGTTTGCTCATACCAGGTAACATGGAGGGGATCCACATCTGCCCCATGCAAACTCACCACTGGTTTCCCACAAGGCTCGGTACTTGGTCCCCTCCTTTTCTCCCTCTAAACCCACTCCATTGGTGAAATCATATCTTCACATGGGTTTTCTTATCACTGCTATGCAGATGACACTAAACTAAACTTTTCTTTCCCTCCATCAGATACCACAGCTTCCGCTCGGATCGTGGCATACTTGACAGACATATCTTCATGGATGAGTGCTCACCAACTAAAACTCAACCCCAGAAAAACAGAACTGCTGGTCATCCCAGGTGATTCATCTCCAGGTCAGGATCTCCAAATAACACTTCATGACTCTCTGCTCTCCCCTTCAGCCACTGCTCGTAACCTTGGGGTAACTATGGACAATGAACTGTCCTTCTTCCCGTATGTCGCTAATGTGGCTCGTTCTTGTCGAATTCTTCTCTACAACATCCGATTCGACCATTTCTGTCCACACAGGCTGCCCAGGTGCTTGTTCAGTCTCTTGTCATTTCAAGACTCGACTACTGCAACTCTCTGCTGGCAGGTTTTCCCCTGAATGCTATTCGTCTACTGCAAATGATCCAAAACACAGCTGCATGGCTTGTGTTCCATCAGCCCAAGTTTTCTCACACCACCCCACTGCTGCGCTCCCTTCACTGGCTTCCAGTAGCTGCATGTATCAGATTCAAAACACTGATGCTTGCCTTCAAGGCCAAAAATGGACCAGCACCATCTTACCTCAGAGACCTCATCACACCTTGCACTGCACCACGCTGTCTGAGATCCTCCAGCACTGCTCGACTGGTACAACCTTCTCTCAGAATGAGAGGTGTGATGACCTCTCAGAATGAGAGGTGTGATGACGACTGAAGATATACCTCTTCCTGAAACACTTAAATTAGCACTTTCCAAGTTTGCTTTGTAGAATTCTAGGGTTATATTTATATTAATTTTGTAATCTGGCGTAGATTTATTCATTACTAGAGACTCAAAGTAAAGACTCAAATACCAATAATGTAATGAATAACTAATGTAGTAAATACCGCTAATGTAGTAAATAACGCTGATGTAATAAATAACACTAATGCAGTAAGTAACACTAATGTAGTAAATAACTCTTCTTCTTCTTCTTCTTTCGGCTGCTCCCATTAGGGGTCGCCACAGCGGATCATCCGTCTCCACACTACCCTTCTATCACAAATCACTCCTGTCACTCTTCTCCACCCACTCCACCCTGCCTGCACTCTTTTCTTCACTTCTCTAACACACTCTCCATTACTTTGCACTGTTGACCCCAGGTACCTAAATTCCTCCACCTTCTCCAGCTCTTCTCCCTGCAACCGCACCACACCACTGCCCTCCCTCTCATTCACACACATGTATTCTGTCTTACTCCTACTGACTTTCATTCCACTTCTCTCCACCGCATATCTCCACCTCTCCAGGCTCTTCTCAACCTGCTCCCTACTCTCACAACAAATCACAATATCATCCGCAAACATCATAGTCCAGGGAGACTCCTGTCTGACCTCGTCCGTCAACCTGTCCATCACCACTGCAAACAGAAAAGGGCTCAGGGCCGATCCTTGATGCAGTCCAACCTTCACCCTGAACCAGTCTGTCGTACCTACTGCACACTTCACTGCCGTCACACTGTCCTCATACATGTCCTGCACCACCCTCACATACTTCTCTGACACACCAGACTTCCTCATACAATACCACAACTCCTCTCTTGGCACCCTGTTGTACGCCTTCTCTAAATCCACAAATACACAATGCAATTCCTTCTGTCCTTCTCTATACTTCTCCATCAACATTCTCAAAGCAAATAAGACACCTGTGGTGCTCTTCCTGGGCATGAAACCATACTGTTGCTCACAGATGGTCACCTCTTCTCTCAGCCTGGCTTCCACTACTCTTTCCCATAACTTCATGGTGTGACTGATCAACTTAATTCCCCTGTAGTTACTGCAGGTCTGCACATCTCCTTTATGCTTAAAGATTGGTACCAGCACACTTTTTCTCCATTCCTCAGGCATCTTCTCACCTTCCAAAAACCTTCCAAAACAATCTGGTCAAAAACTCCACTGCCATCTCTCCTAAACATCTCCATGCTTCTACCGGTATGTCATCTGGTCCAACCGACTTTCCACTCTTCATCCTCTTCATCGCCACTCTCACTTCCTCCTTACTAATCCTATCTACATCCTGCTTTACCAACTCCACATTTTCCAACCTTCTCTCTCTCTGATTTTCCTCATTCATCAGCTGCTCAAAATACTCCCTCCACCTTCTCAACACACTCTCCTCACTAGTCAACACATTTCCCTCTCCATCCTTTACTGCTCTAACTTGCAGTACATCCTTCCCAGCTCGGTCCCTCTGCCCGGCCAATCGGTACAAATCCTTTTCTCCTTCCTTAGTGTCCAACCTCTCATACAGCTCCTCATATGCCTTTTCCTTGGCTTTCGCCACATCCCTCTTAACCTGTTGCCGCATCTCCTTGTACTCCTGCCTACTTTTCTCATCACTCTGTCTATCCCACTTCTGTTTTGCCAACCTCTTTCTCCTTATGCTCTCCTGCACTTCCTCATTCCACCACCACGTCTCCTTGTCTTGCTTTCTATTTCCAGATGTCACACCAAGTACTTTTCTAGCTGCCTCCCTCATCACTCCTGCAGTAGTTGCCCAATCATCCAACACCTCCTTAACACCACTGAGCCTCTCTCTGACCTCTTCCCTGAACCTCACACTACACTCTTCCTCTTTCAGTTTCTACCATCTTATTCTTCTTTCAGTCCTCACTCTCCTCCACTTCTGCTTCGCCTCCAAAATCATCCTACAGACCACCATCCAATGCTGTCTAGCTACACTGTCCCCTGCCAACACCTTACAGTCTCCAATCTCCTACAGGTTGCATCTCCTACATAGAACATAGTCCACCTGTGTGCACCTTCCTCCACTTTTATATGTCACCATATGATCCTCCTGCTTCTTAAAATATGTGTTCACCACTGCCATTTCCATCCTTTTTAGTAAAATCTACCACTATCTGCCCTTCCACATTCCTCTCCTTAAGGCCATACCAACGCATCACCTCCTATCATCAAAGCCTTGGGTGGTTCCATGAAATTCCAGCATTAGAACGGGAGCTTTGAGGATGGATTTGGACTGTAGGTAATGTCAACAGACTGCTTCATTGACTCAGGACTACATTTCGCTTCTGATCACCATCACTGTACCCCGCAGCATCGTATATCTGCTATAAATGGACATTTGGTGCAACCCAGATGAGGATGTGGTTCTTTCTTGAGTCTGGATCCTCTCAAGGTTTCTTTCATATGCCATCTTGGGGAGTTCTTACTTGCCACAGTCACCACCGGCTTGTTTATCAGGGACAGACTTAATTATAAAGAGCATAATGACTTTTAATCACCATATTATCTGTGTAACGCTGCTCTGAGAATGTTCATTGTTAAATGCTCAATACAAATAAACATACAAATAGATTTAAAAAATATTTTGTACCAGTTGCTATTGGGTTTTTAAATACTTTAAATAAAAAAATACATTTTTTTTTTTTTCTCTGTACTGTTTGTTGCTGTCTGTTTGGGATTGTATGGATTCTGCTGGCTGTGAAAAAAATTGCCCCTCGGGGATAATAAAGTTGACCTAACCTAACCTAGTAAATAATGCTAATGTAGTAAATAAAACTGATGTAGTAAATAACTCTAATGTAGTAAATAAATCTAATTTAGTGAATAACGCTGATGTAGTAAATAACACTGATGTAGTAAATAAATCTGATGTTGTAAATAACACTGATGTAGTAAACAACTCTGATGTAGCAAATAACACTGATGTAGTAAATAACACTGATGTATTAAATAACTCTAATGTAGTAAATAACACTGATGTATTAAATAACTCTAATGTAGTAAACAACTCTGATGTAGCAAATAACACTGATGTAGTAAATAACACTGATGTATTAAATAACTCTAATGTAGTAAATAACACTGATGTATTAAATAACTCTAATGTAGTAAACAACTCTGATGTAGTAAATAACACTAATGTAGTAAATAACACTGATGTAGTAAATAACTCTAATGTAGTAAAAAACTCTAATGTAGTAAATAAGACTGATGTTGTAAATAACACTGATGTAGTAAATAACACTGATGTATTAAATAACTCTAATGTAGTAAATAACACTGATGTAGTAAATAACACTAATGTAGTAAATAACACTGATGTAGTAAATAACTCTAATGTAGTAAATAACGCTGATGTAGTAAATAACACTAATGTAGTAAATAACACTGATGTAGTAAATAACTCTAATGTAGTAAAAAACTCTAATGTAGTAAATAAGACTGATGTTGTAAATAACACTGATGTAGTAAATAACACTAATGTAGTAAATAACACTAATGTAGTAAATAACACTGATGTAGTAAATAACACTAATGTAGTAAATAACACTAATGTAGTAAATAACACTGATGTAGTAAATAACTCTGATGTAGTAAAAAACTAATGTAGTAAATAAGACTGATGTTGTAAATAACACTGATGTAGTAAATAACTCTGATGTTGTAAATAACGCTAATGTAGTAAATAACACTAATGTAGTAAATAACACTGATGTAGTAAATAACAGTAATGTAGTAAATAACTCTGATGTAGTAAATAACACTGATGTAGTAAATAACACTGATGTAGTAAATAACTCTGATGTAGTAAATAACACTGATGTAGTAAATAATGCTGATGTAGTAAATAACGCTGATGTAGTAAATAACACTGATGTAGTAAATAACAGTAATGTAGTAAATAACACTGATGTAGTAAATAACACTGATGTAGTAAATAACACTGATGTAGTAAATAACTCTAATGTAGTAAATAACACTGATGTAGTAAATAACTCTAATGTAGTAAAAAACTCTAATGTAGTAAATAAGACTGATGTTGTAAATAACACTGATGTAGTAAATAACACTAATGTAGTAAATAACACTGATGTAGTAAATAACACTAATGTAGTAAATAACACTAATGTAGTAAATAACACTAATGTAGTAAATAACTCTGATGTAGTAAAAAACTAATGTAGTAAATAAGACTGATGTTGTAAATAACACTGATGTAGTAAATAACTCTGATGTTGTAAATAACGCTAATGTAGTAAATAACACTAATGTAGTAAATAACACTGATGTAGTAAATAACAGTAATGTAGTAAATAACTCTGATGTAGTAAATAACACTGATGTAGTAAATAACACTGATGTAGTAAATAACAGTAATGTAGTAAATAACTCTGATGTAGTAAATAACACTGATGTAGTAAATAACGCTGATGTAGTAAATAACGCTGATGTAGTAAATAACAGTAATGTAGTAAATAACAGTAATGTAGTAAATAACTCTAATGTAGTAAATAACACTATTGTAGTAAATAACACTATTGTAGTAAATAACTCTGATGTAGTAAATAACACTGATGTAGTAAATAACAGTAATGTAGTAAATAACTCTGATGTAGTAAATAACAGTAATGTAGTAAATAACAGTAATGTAGTAAATAACACTAATGTAGTAAATAACTCTAATGTAGTAAATAACACTATTGTAGTAAATAACACTATTGTAGTAAATAACTCTGATGTAGTAAATAACACTGATGTAGTAAATAACACTGATGTAGTAAATAACACTATTGTAGTAAATAACACTGATGTAGTAAATAACACTGATGTAGTAAATAACACTGATGTAGTAAATAACTCTGATGTAGCAAATAACACTGATGTAGTAAATAACTCTGATGTAGCAAATAACACTGATGTAGTAAATAACTCTGATGTAGCAAATAACACTATTGTAGTAAATAACGCTAATGTAGTAAATAACACTGATGTAGTAAATAACACTGATGTAGTAAATAACTCTGATGTAGCAAATAACACTGATGTAGTAAATAACTCTGATGTAGCAAATAACACTGATGTTGTAAATAACACTGATGTTTTAAATAACTCTGATGTTGTAAATAACTCTGATGTTGTAAATAACACTGATGTAGTAAATAACTCTGATGTAGTAAATAACTTTAATGTAGTAAATAACTCTAATGTAGTAAATAACACTGATGTAGTAAATAACACTGATGTAGTAGTCATGCGGCGAACGAAACGGAGGCAGAAGCCGGAGCACAGTTCGCGTGGTTTTAATGAATGAATAGAATCGCACGCAAAACACAGAAACATACGCACACAGCTGTCCCGTATAAGTCCCAAGTGTTATATCTGTGGTACGCCCTGGAGGGGCGAGGTCCATAATGTCCAGGGGCGAACATACAGAAGGAAATGGAGAATCCGGGGTGTGCTTTGGGGAGAAAGCCCAGCCGTAGAGAGAGTGCGGAGTCCGAGAGGGAAAGAAACGTGCAGGGTTTAATCCGGGGTGCGTTTGGGGATAAAGGGGAGCCTTGGAGAGAGTGCAGAGTCCGGTAGGAAGAGAATGTGTAGGAACGTGTACAGCAGTGAAAAGACATACGAACACGCACCAACAAACATCACATACCAACATGACCCTATAATAACAGATGAGGAGTGTGGGTGAATGAGGGGTTTATATTGGAGCGGGAATGAGTGAACAAATGAGCCTCAGGTGTGCCCAATAAAGCTGAGAGCTTAGGATCACATGGAGGCAGTAGTAAATAACACTAATGTAGTAAATAACTCTAATGTAGTAAATAACTCTAATGTAGTAAATAACGCTAATGTAGTAAATAACAGTAATGTAGTAAATAACAGTAATAAATAACAGTAATGTAGTAAATAACAGTAATGTAGTAAATAACTCTAATGTAGTAAATAACACTATTGTAGTAAATAACTCTAATGTAGTAAATAACACTAATGTAGTAAATAACTCTAATGTAGTAAATAACACTATTGTAGTAAATAACACTGATGTAGTAAATAACACTGATGTAGTAAATAACTCTGATGTAGCAAATAACACTGATGTAGTAAATAACACTGATGTAGTAAATAACACTATTGTAGTAAATAACACTAATGTAGTAAATAATAACACTGATGTAGTAAATAACACTGATGTAGTAAATAACGCTAATGTAGTAAATAACGCTAATGTAGTAAATAACGCTAATGTAGTAAATAACTCTGATGTAGTAAATAACACTAATGTAGTAAATAACGCTGATGTAGTAAATAACACTAATGTAGTAAATAACGCTAATGTAGTAAATAACACTAATGTAGTAAATAACGCTAATGTAGTAAATAACTCTGATGTAGTAAATAACACTAATGTAGTAAATAACGCTGATGTAGTAAATAACACTAATGTAGTAAATAACTCTGATGTAGTAAATAACACTAATGTAGTAAATAACGCTGATGTAGTAAATAACACTAATGTAGTAAATAACGCTAATGTAGTAACTAACTCTAATGTAGTAAATAACACTGATGTAGTAAATAACTCTGATGTAGTAAATAACACTAATGTAGTAAATAACGCTGATGTAGTAAATAACACTAATGTAGTAAATAACGCTAATGTAGTAAATAACACTGATGTAGTAAATAACACTGATGTAGTAAATAACACTGATGTAGTAAATAACTCTGATGTAGCAAATAACACTGATGTAGTAAATAACTCTGATGTAGCAAATAACACTGATGTAGTAAATAACTCTGATGTAGCAAATAACACTATTGTAGTAAATAACTCTGATGTAGTAAATAACACTGATGTAGTAAATAACTCTGATGTAGCAAATAACACTGATGTAGTAAATAACTCTGATGTAGCAAATAACTCTGATGTAGCAAATAACACTGATGTAGTAAATAACTCTGATGTAGCAAATAACACTATTGTAGTAAATAACGCTAATGTAGTAAATAACACTGATGTAGTAAATAACACTAATGTAGTAAATAACGCTAATGTAGTAAATAACACTGATGTAGTAAATAACACTAATGTAGTAAATAACACTAATGTAGTAAACAACTCTGATGTAGTAAATAACGCTGATGTAGTAAATAACGCTGATGTAGTAAATAACACTGATGTAGTAAATAACGCTAATGTAGTAAATAACTCTGATGTAGTAAATAACGCTAATGTAGTAAATAACACTAATGTAGTAAATAACGCTGATGTAGTAAATAACACTGATGTAGTAAATAACACTGATGTAGTAAATAACACTGATGTAGTAAATAACACTATTGTAGTAAATAACGCTAATGTAGTAAATAACGCTAATGTAGTAAATAACACTGATGTAGTAAATAACACTAATGTAGTAAATAACACTGATGTAGTAAATAACACTATTGTAGTAAATAACACTGATGTAGTAAATAACGCTAATGTAGTAAATAACACTAATGTAGTAAATAACGCTGATGTAGTAAATAACACTAATGTAGTAAATAACGCTGATGTAGTAAATAACGCTGATGTAGTAAATAACACTGATGTAGTAAATAACACTGATGTAGTAAATAACTCTAATGTAGTAAATAACGCTAATGTAGTAAATAACGCTAATGTAGTAAATAACACTGATGTAGTAAATAACACTAATGTAGTAAATAACACTGATGTAGTAAATAACACTGATGTAGTAAATAACACTATTGTAGTAAATAACACTGATGTAGTAAATAACACTGATGTAGTAAATAACACTGATGTAGTAAATAATAACACTGATGTTGTAAATAACACTGATGTAGTAAATAACACTAATGTAGTAAATAACACTGATGTAGTAAATAACACTGATGTAGTAAATAATAACACTGATGTTGTAAATAACACTGATGTAGTAAATAACACTAATGTATTAAATAATAACACTGATGTAGTAAATAACACTAATGTAGTAAAAAACACTAATGTAGTAAATAATAACACTGATGTTGTAAATAACACTGATGTAGTAAATAACACTAATGTAGTAAATAACTCTAATGTAGTAAATAACACTAATGTAGTAAATAACACTAATGTAGTAAATAACACTAATGTAGTAAATAATAACACTGATGTAGTAAATAACACTGATGTAGTAAATAACACTAATGTAGTAAATAACGCTAATGTAGTAAATAATAACACTGATGTTGTAAATAACACTAATGTAGTAAATAACGCTAATGTAGTAAATAATAACACTAATGTAGTAAATAACGCTAATGTAGTAAATAATAACACTAATGTAGTAAATAACTCTAATGTAGTAAATAATAACACTAATGTTGTAAATAACTCTAATGTAGTAAATAACACTAATGTAGTGTTAGTGTTAAGACGGTTTTCACACTGTTTCACACATATTCCTTTGTCTGTTCAGTATCTATAGAATATTTACGATGTTAGTATGTAAGGTAAACAGGGAGTCTTATCTGGGCTCACACATCTCCAGCTAGTATATCCTCTTGTCTAAACAGGAAACAAGTTAAGGTCAGCTTTCTCTCCAACGTGTGTATATATACGTTCTGCTGCATGCAATAATCCGAAGAAGAACATTTGCTGTGCGCGGTGTGATTCTTCCCTGATCAGAAAGGCACTACGGCATCGCAGGTCGTATGGAAAACCTCTCCAAGAATTAAGTTTTGTTTGGGCATGATAAAAAATCTAACATGTAGTAAATAACACTAATCATTACATTAGTTTTAGTGTTTATATAAAATTATTACTCACTCCAGTGTCTGTAGTTTGTAACGTTCATCATCCTTCATATCAGAGAGACACTTCACTTCTGATTCTCCTACATTATTCACAGACAGATACAGTTTTCTCAGGTGGGAGGGGTTTGATCTCAGAGCTGAAGCGAGAGCAGCACAGCCTTCATCTGATACTCCACAATCATACAACCTGCAAATACACAATGACACACACTTCACTCTCTCAGTTTCTACACATTACACATCCTGTGTGTTGTTTCCACTAGAAAGAGAGAGAGAGAGAGAGAGAGAGAGAGAGAGAGAGAGAGAGAGATCAAAAAGTTCAACAACTGACTTTTTCTCTTATGGGATGCTCTATAATATGGACCGACAATAAAGCTTTGAAGAGAGAATATCTCACCGAAATTTGAAAAGGCTCGTTTAAGTACAGCAAATAGCTCTTTTATTTTTAAGCCCTACAAAAAGCAGTTAAAATCGTCTCCCTTTCATTACAAAAAGGACATTTATCTGATACATCAGGATTAATAACATCCAAAAAAGCATTAACAGCAACTGTGCCATGTAAAACTCTCCACTGGCGATCACCTGTGCACTTATCTAAAGGTGGTTTGTATAAAACTCTCTATACTGGTTTTACATCGTCTTCCAAACCCAATTTCTCTCTCCACACCGTATCCTTTCGACCTTTAAGGCTTGTTTTGTTCAAAACCTTTACACAACATGTGTAAATCACCTTGCTCTGAGAGTCTTGAAAACTCAAGTCCTCTAGCCTGTCCAGACTCAGAAAGGCCCCAGTTAGACCTTTTAAGTCAGGGGTGATTTGAAGTTTTGGAAAGGGATCTGAGAGAACCGGAACCACTTGTCCATTATAGTACCCTTTCAATAACCTTCTGTCCTCTGATGTCAGCCTTTGTGTTAGTAAGTCCAGCACTTTTCCAATCTGCCGTCCAGACTGAATTCCTAAACGTGATGCTACAGCTTGAACATTATTTAGTTCAGTGCCACCAATGTCCATTATATTTTGTAGCTTTAATGTCTTAGCCAGGTGTAAGATTCGAGGCAGCTCCGGTGTGGCATCACAAGCCACGTCCAGTCTCGCTCCATAAACCAGGGGTTCCCGCAGCAGCCAATACAAAGATGTGGTGTCTTGCCTCCGTTTCTTAAAAAGCTGCCAGATGTCAAAAAATCCCTTATAGAACTGAGTGTGTTAGTCCTTAACTTGCTAGAATCCATTAACCACAGCTCAGAAGTCAGGTTCAGTCCATTCACACATCTCAGCATGACCTCAGCTACTTTTCTCCAGACAAGATCACAGGTCCTGTTAGAAAACTCTGTATGAACATGAGCCTAAAGGCCGCTTTTCTGCTTGCCAGATGAATAAGACCTTGTCCCCCCTGCTCCCTGGGTAGAAAGAGTATGCTCCGTGCTAACCAGTGAAATCTGCTGCAAAAAAAATCCACTATAATTGTTTGTATTTTTCCATTTTTTTTTTCTTTTTCCATTAGTCCACTGTGAGGATGAACAATGGTCAAGCGGTGCCATAGTATTGACGCCACCAAATTGTTTACCACTAGAACTCTTCCTCTGTACGACATCTTTGGTATGAGCCACATCCATTTCTCCAGCTTTCCTTTTACCTTTTCCGAAACACCTTCCCAGTCTTTTTAGCAGCATTGCATCATCTCCAATGTACACTCCCATATACTTTATTCCATCCCTCTTCCAGGTTGTCATGCGGGAAACGGAGGCGGAAGCCGGAGTAACAGCAAACGAAACTTTATTAAACAAAAGGCAGGAAATATACACAGGTAGCGCAGCTGTATATACCTGTGAACGAAAACAGCAGTTCGTATAAAGAAATCCACAATATAGCGCTGGGAAAAGCGCGGCGCTGGCAGCAGCAGAGAAATGCAGTGCCGACAGCGTGACGTGCGGAGAAACACGAATACCTGCGTTCGCAGGGATAATCCAGAGATCAGAGTCTGGGGAAAAGGAAAATATAATCCCTGGTGTGCCTGGGAACCTACGTGGACGGGCATGAACATGCAATAATGGACGGGGAGTGTGGGTGAGTGAGCGGTTTATATTAGAGCTGGGAGTGAGTGAATAACTAGCTCCAGCTGTGCATGATTTGGGCTGAGAGCTTGGGAGCACGAGGAGGCAATGACAGCCACCGAAGGGGGCGTGGCAGGTGGATTCCTGACACAGGTCAATCCTGCTGGTAATTTAGGAGGATCTTAAGCCCATTCAACACAAATCAACTCTTTAACCCATTTACTCTGGCAGAGGAAATACGTCCAAACTCGCTAATATTTTCTTTAACACCATTATGTCTTTTTGATTCTGAATTGAAACAATAATATCATCAGCATAAGCTGATACTTTCACTTTTTCACTGAAGTAAGGTAAACACCAGCCTTCAATGCTGCTTCTGCTTTTAACCAGCAGAGGTTCAATAGCCAAGGAAAATAACCTTCCTGATAGGGCACATCCTTGTCTAATCCCTCTTTTAACCTAAAAAATTGCACATAAACTGCCATTTATTTTCAGCACACTCTCAATGTCCTGATACAAAATCTTAATTATAGCAATAAAACCTGAGCTAACCCCAAACTCCTTTTCAGGCGGGGAGAAACGGAGGGGGAAGCCGTAGTGGTTCGAACAAGTTTTAATAAGAAGAAATGGAATTCAGTGAGAGAAGGGAAAAACAGGCAACAGCAGGTGTATCCATGTTACGCCCTGGAGAGGCAAGGTCTACAAAGTTCAATCTTTATACTGAAGGGAAAAACAGTTATCTGTGGTACGCCCTGGAGGGGCAAGGTCCACAATGTCTGATAACAAAATCGTAGAAAGAAGGGAAAGCTCCTGAAGCGCCTGGAAGAGGCGAGGTCCACACGTAGTTTCGGAGTACGTCTAGTTCTCCTAGCACAACGTGCAATAACGAACAATGTGAGAGCAGAGCCGAGTTCCTTAAGTAGACCAGGTAGATGAGGCTCAGGTGTTGGTGGTGAATAGGATGGAGAAGCGCTCCGTGCGGGCGCCAAGGAGAGGCGAAGCCGGTGGCACCCTAACACGCCAGAGGTAGCTGTGCTCAACGCGATCAAATGCTTTTTCCTGATCTATTGAAATTAGACCATCAATTTTAATGATCTAGAGATGCTTAAGGTGTCTCGAATTAAATGTATGTTGTCGAAAATGGATCTATTATGCACACAGTATGTCTGACAAAGCACCTCCTTCAACCTCATGGCCAACACCTTAGACATTTTTTTTAGATAAGAGCACAGCAGTGAAACCGGTCTTCCTCCTTAGAAGAGTTACAACTGCCCTTTTGCAGCCCATCAACCAGACTTTCATTAATGCAAGCAAATCTTCTCTTATTACTGACCAAAGAGACTTATACAAGTCAACAGGGAGACCATCGATTCCAGGTGCCCTGCCACATTCCATGCTCTGCAGCGCAACTTGCAGTTTTTCCACTGAAATGGGCCTCTGAAGGTCAGCATTGGTCTCATCTGACACCTTCGGCAGCTCTGTGTAAAAGGAATTGGCTGTCTCATCCACCTCTTGGCTCTCGCACTGATACTGCTCTGAATAAAACAAAACTGCTCTTTTTCTAGCAAAACTGGTCTTTTAAGCCATCTCCAGTTGATGAGTATAAGGAATGAATACATCTACTTTGCCCATTATTTTTTCCAAATCAAAGAAGAACACTGTCGGGCCATCCATCTCTTCCACACTCCAAAATCGAGAGCAAACCAATGCCCCCTGTGTTTTAATGCCTAACAACTCATTTAATTTCATCTTTTACATTCCTCTTTTACATTCTTCTTTTTAGATTTTAAGGGCTCTATGTGTCCCTGGTGTCCTATAGATACTAAGGAATTTTGCAATATCATTATTTCCGTCTCTAGATCTTTCATCAAATGGGAAATATCCCTGGAAACATTGAGTGTGTACTGCTGGCACAGTTGCTGGATTTCCATTTTTCCATAATCCCACCATTGTCGAAGTGATTTATAATCCTCTTTCTTTAACCGAAATTTCTCCCAAAAGAAAGTGAACATCTCAATAAACGACTTGTCCTGCAACAATGACACATTGAAGTGCCAGTAAGCACTTTTCGGTTTTATATTTTCAATATATAAACATTACACTTAACTAAACAGTGATCAGAAAAACCCACAGGTAAAATCACACAATTCTTTACAACATTAAAATAGTGTTTAAAACAATAAAATCGATCCAACCTAGCCAACGGTAATACAGTTTTCTCTTGCCTGTGCCCATGTGTATTGTCTTCCATTTTTATGCAAAATTATCCATATATCATAAAGTTTATGTTCCGCATTAAACTTCAGTAGTTCATGTTGAGATGCCGTATGAGGTTCCTTATGATTCCTATCAATTTTGTCATTTGTTGTACAATTAAAGTCTCCTCCCATGAACATAACCTGTTCTTGATAAATACACGTGAGAGTATTATTTATCTTTTTTTTTAAAACAATCCCTCTCAGGACCACAAACTGGAGCATAACATTCAGAAAAACAAAAGTAAAATTCTCAAATTTTGCTCATACTTTTAATAGTCACCCTTTGACTATATGTTCAACCTCACAAGATAAAGGTTTAAAATGTTCCTGAAAGAGCACAGCTATCCTGCCACCCGATGAGTTCTTATGACTTAAAATAGCTTTACCCTCCCATTCCATTATCCAATCATTTGCGTTTTAAACATCACTGTGTGTTTCTTGTACAAACATCACATCATATCTCTTTTGTTTTATTAATTCAAAAAGCACCATTCTCTTCCTGCATTCTCGTGCACCATATATATTTAGTGTGCCCACATTTATTGTATTGTGGATGGATAAATGGATAAAAAACAGGCATGGACAGACCAAGCAAAAATACCCCAAAAGAAACATGAAAAAAAAATCACTCTGTTTCAAATTCATCACTTAATATATTCAGTCTCAACTTTTGCACAATTTTCTTTAATCTATGAACTTCCTGCTCAGCTAGGCTATCTACACCTTTTTTTTTTCCATCAGCACTCTGGCTGTTTCAACAAACAACTCTTGATCTGGAAAATACTGTTCCACACTCATTCCTTTCATTCCTTTAGTTATCTGTAGGAACTTTCTGATTTTCTCAAACACTCTCCTTCACAAATGTCTGCAATGCACTGAGCCGGATCAGTGCACACAAAGCCGCTGGACCAGACAACATCCCTGGACGAGTACTCAGGGCATGTGCTGAGCAGCTCGCTGGGGTCTTTACTGACATCTTCAACCTGTCTCTTGCCCAAACAGCTGTTCCCACTTGCTTTAAAAGCACCTCTTGTAGATCTGGGCATTAACACCTCCACCTGCAACTAGATAATGGACTTTCTAACCAACAGACCCCAGCAGGTTCGATCTGGCTCTATCTGTTCCAACACTATCACACTCAACAGTTTGCAGATGACATAATGGAACTGTGACTCTAGTTTCCTCCCGTGTCGTCGCTTTGCATCCTTCACTGCTCTGTGAACACTATAAGACGCAGCCTTGTAACCGTCCATGTCCCCGGTGGTGAGCCCCATGTTGTAGGCAGCGGAGAGGAATCGCAGAGCATCGCGGATGGTTTTATCCACATACGGCTTCTGGTTGGGAAACGTTCTGATGGTGGTTTTCTGCACCGTATCATCCGCTAGTTTCCCGATGAATCTCACAACCGCTTCCGTAAACATGTTGACGTCATCAGAGCTGCGTCTGAACATATCTCAGTCTGCGTCATCGAAAGCGTACTGCAGAGCGGCCACCGATTGGTCAGTCCAGCGCACGACCTCTCTCTGAACCAGAGCTTCCTGTTTCAGCATTTGTTTGTAAAAAGACATGAGGAAGATAGCGGCATGGTCCAATTTCCCAAATGGTGGACGTGATTGTGCCTTGTAGCTGTTCTTGAATGGTGTATAACAGTGGTCCACTGTCCTTTTGCCCCTGGTGGGGCAGGTGATGTGCTGATGAAAGTTCGGTAGTGCGCGTTTGAGGTTGACACTGTTAAAATCTCCCACCACAATGAGCACAATGAGTCCCGATGCTGTGTTTGTTGAAGTGTTATTGTCTCGTGTAAATCCCATACTGCAGTGTCCGTGTCCGCTTGAGGTGAAATATAAACAGCACTGACTATGACCGAGCTAAATTACTGAGGTAGAAGAAAGGGCCGACATTTGATGGTCAGTAGTTCCAGATTTGGTGTGCAGGAACGTAAAAGGGGAACGATGCTCACGCTGTCGCACCAGTGGTTGTTCATCATCAGACACACTCCACCTCCTCTTGACTTTCCCGACTTCAGTGGTCTGTCCATGCGATAAACCGATAAAAACTCACCCGGCTGGATGGCGTGCTCCGGTACCGCTGGGTTCTGCCATGTCCCGGTGAAGCAGAGAAGGTTGCAGTTCCTCTGAAACTTTACCCATGCCCTGACTCATTTCCCCCGCGGACGCCAGTACAGGTCACGTCCTTTGTTCTTCCTCAGGATCTCACTCGGCCAGCATGGGTCCTGGTTTAAAAACAGCGAAAGGTGAGTGGATTGTACACCAATAAATATGAGTTGCTCTGTCATATTCAATGAAGTTCATCTTGTGTAGATGTGTACGGTAACTAAAGTAAATAAAAATATAAAATAAACAAAAAAAAGAGAAAAACGTAGCCAGAGCAGTCATGATGCGCCATCTTGCATCTTTTAGCCCGGTGGCTATGCTCTCCTGGTGAGCGCTCTCCGAGAATAGTGCTCTCACTCACGGCTCAGGTTGGCTCGCAGGCCAATCTAGCAGAAGGCATGGTGATGGATTAGTCCTCTTCAGTCTCTTCTCCTGGGCTGACCTCCTGTTCCCCCCGGGGAGAGCATTGCTGCGGCAGTTCTTTCTTCCAGCGCAGAGACCTTTTGGATGCTGGCATGCCCACGGAGACCCCAGGACCTATACGTTCCTCCGCATTTGCTGTACCTGATTTTGGTAGGGTTCAGGGAGTGCAGTGTAAGAATTACAGACTGCTTCAATCCAGATTCCACCCCAACGCTATATCAAATTCAGCTCATCTGCAAAACGGCTCCAAATTGATAAAAAGTAGTTATGTAGTCTAATGAAGAATTTCATTAAACTCAATCAGAATCATAGCAGTCTAGGAGAAGCATCAAGCCCCCAAGGACTATTTCTAACCAAAAGGTGTCTGGGACCATGATTATCATTTACACAATACCCCTTCCTGACCTGCTGGGGGGCCGGCACCAGCAAAGGTGTGAAACCTGGTGATTACCACCTGCTGACCTCCGCCCCGAGAATGGTGTTCCCAAACCTTTTTTTTCCCTCACGCATATCCTATATCTAATTTACATTTAAAGGATAACTCCGGTCTATACTTCAAAGGGACAAACAATATAAAATATTGGGGCAGAGTTTGCTCTGGGTTCTTTCTGACTCCGATGAACTCAACGTGCTTCATTTATTTTGTCACTGCTATGCTGTTATAAACTTCTTCATTACGATCTTCGTTGTCTTCATCATTTTTTCTTACAGCGGCTATGGGGAGATCCTAGGGATCTCTCCCCAGTTGATGCATCGCGAAATGCCCCAGTATTGCCTACAAAATCCACTTCGGCTCTAGTAGGTAGGGCTTACGCAGGGGGGTGCATGGCGGGCGCAGCCCCAGCCTGGCACGACTGGGCATTGCGTGGCCCAGGAACAGATCTAGGCCTAGATCCATGGAGTTGGCCGACCTGAGGGTGGTCCTCTCCTCGAACCAAGTGGGGTGGTGAGGTGGCCCTGATGGGTGGCTGTGGGTGGCAGGGACTCGCTGCCTCTCAGGAGGCCTTGATGGTGTTGGTCCCCTAATTGGATGCTTTGGCACAGGGGGCCACGCTGTTAGCCCTGCCACAAGATGTGCTTTGGGGCATAGCCTTCCTCCAGCTGATGTCTTCCTCTATCTCCGCCCGAGAGATCGCTGCGGATTAGGAATACCAGCCACCTCGCCGGAGGGTCCAACGGCTGCAGTTAATTGCTTCAGCTGCTCTGAAAGGTTTAGTGGCTGACCAGGAGTGATTGGTTCCCCTGAGAGATTTCCTGGCAGCCTGGGGAGTGCTCCAGGGATCTCCATGGGCCCTGCGTACAATTGGGATGGGCTACATGATTTGATTCAATTCAATTCATTTTAATTTGTATAGCGCTTTTGAGAATGAACATTGTTTTAAAGTAGCTTTACACAGATAATGTGGTGATTAAAAGTGAACGCTCTTTAAGTAAGTTTGTCCCTGATGAGCAAGCCAGTGGCGACTGTGGCAAGGAAAAACTCCCAGAGATGGCATAAGGAAGAAACCTTGAGAGAAACCAGACTCAAGAGGGAACCCATCCTTATCTGGGTTGAAATAGATATGATCCAAAGTGCATGTGTGGGATTTGGCCGTTGTGTTGGCAGCTCTTTCTGGGCCCCCTTCGAGCCTTTGGCCGAGGTGTCCCTTAGGTACCTGTCTGTTAAGATCGCCTTCCTTTTGGTGATGTCCACCTTTGAAAGGTTCGGGGACCTACGGGCACTGTCTGTGGCCCCATCTCTCTTGGAGTTTACCCCTGGCATGGCCAGTAAGTTCCGCTACCCTAGTGCTGTGTATGTACCTAAGATCCCTACGGCATTCTGCCCTTCTCCCTTCCTAGTTCCAGACCAGGAGAAGCAGAATCGACTGTGTCCAGTGCAAGCACTGGATATGTAACTCCACAGGACGAGTCCTTAGTGAAGTTCGGAGCAACTGTTTGTCTGTTATGGCCCTCATGGGAAAGGTTTTTCTGACAGTATGCAGGCTCTAAGTATAGGGATGGTGGTCTTCCCACCCTGTTCAGAGTCAAGGCTCATTCGACCTTTGACCTTTGTCAGGTTCTACGACCTGGACATCACAGCCACTGTGCATGCTCGTGTTGCCCAGACACTCTAGGCAGAGACTGGTCAGTATGGTGCGATGACATACTCATTCCCAAAGTGTTTCGACACAGGTCGAGTTCCACGAGACGCTGTGTCTAGGGCCATACTCCCTGCATCCCTGCAAGCACTTACCTTTACTTTTCTCAGAAGCTAATGCTGCTACTTTAGCTCTGCCATTTTGTAGCTTCCTGGTTTACACAACGTAGCCCACCAACTACGTCACAAGTTGCCTATTGGCCAGATATTACATGTGATTTAGAACGTGGACAACATGGGGCATTTCCAAAGCTTTTCGACACAGCGTCTTGTTTCCTCAGGGACATAGGTTTACATCCGTAACCTAGAGACAGTCTCACTCTTGTTGATTTAGAATATGGTCTCCCCCCAGGAGAAAAAAGTTCCTCTACTGGTGTTTTTTTTTCTAACCCTAATGTTCTAACTCACATCACTGACCATCACACTCATTACTGACCACCACACTCACATCACTGACCATTACACTCATTACTGACCATCACACTCACACCACTGACCATCACACTAATTACTGACCAAGAGAGAGAAAAGGAGAAACATGTCAAGTGAAATCTTTGAAATCTGAATGTGGAGTAAAAAAAGCTGTAGGTTCTTCAGCTCCAGACAGTATTTTCAGATGTAATATACTGGAAATGTAATGCTGCAGGTTTAATTGGACTTTTGAGCTGCAATAAAAATCACAACAGCTTAATTCTTTACTGAGGGATTTCTGTAGTTTGTTAGATATTAGATCATCTTCTCGTTCTTCATTATTCTGCCTCGCCACATTCACATTTATCTCAAGATTTGAGAGAGAGAGAGAGAGAGAGAGAGAGAGAGAGAGAGTGTGTGAATGTGTTTGTGTGTGTGTGTGTGGAGAGTGTGTGTGTGTGTGTGTGTGTGTGTGTGTGTGTGTGTGTGTGTGTGTGTGTGGTCAATCAACACAAATTTAAACTAACAAACAAAACTGAAAAACTGAAATTATAAAATTCCTCCTCAGAACATTGATGCTGAACCTAAAAGCTCTGCTTCAGTCTCACTATTAGAGAATGCATGTTACTGAGAAGCAGGTCATGTGACTCCCAGAGAGATGATCTTACCTCAGTATCTCCAGTTTACAGTGAGGATTCTCCAGTACAGCAGAGAGACACTTCACTCCTGAGTCTCCTACTTTATTCCAAGACAGATTCAGATCTCTCAGGTGTGAGGGGTTTGATCTCAGAGCTGAAGCGAGAGCAGCACAGCCTTTATCTGATACTCCACAATCACGCAACCTGCAGATACACAATGACACACACTTCACTCTCTCAGTTTCTACACATTACACATCCTTTGTGTGTTTTGAGATCAGTGGTGTGGATGGATGGTTAGATGTGTGGATGGATGGATGGATGGATGGATGGATGGATGGATGGATGGATGAATGGATGGATGTGTTAATTTAGGAGCTATAGGAGCCTGTGGCAGGGATTAAGAACAATCACAGACAACAAAACACCATCTTTTAGAATGGTGAATGCGGACGCTTCCGTGGCAGAGTTTTGAGGCTGCAGCTAACCATGCTAGTGGCACAAACAGCGGGCACACCAAGAAAGAGCCAGAGAGGTAAATGTTTTCAGCATCTCGGAGCTTATACATAGACATAAAAACCATACAAACCAACTTCAGTCAAAACAAATCAAATAAACTATCAAGCAAAGTCAAAACATGTACTCAAAACTCAAATATCAAAAATTAATTCTCCATCAATTACAACACAAATAATGTTATTAAAATACCACTGTAATTCAAAAGACTCCAAATCATTCATCAGTTAATAAGCTTTAAAAAGCTGTAAAAAGAGTTAAAACATCTTGATTCAGTCTGTTTTCAATTCTGTTTTTCTTTGTGACATATATTGAAAGTTTTGCTTGTCCAACAATAATCTTAATCAACTGCCATTTAATTTTCTGTTTTTGACAATATCTCAATGCTAAAATAAAAGCAGTATCAGAGAAGTTTGCCTGAAATCATAAAAATAAACCCTTTCTTCAAAGCAACGATTGGTCCTATTCTAAAGCATTCTTTAAAGCAATGAAAAACAGTCTCCCTTATCCCACAAAACATTTATCAAGATTTATCAACAACATCTAAATTAATAACAGAGACAAAGGCATTTACAGATATGGCCCCATGTAGAATCCACCACTGCAAGTCACCAGGCTGCTTATTCAATAGTGGTTTGTATATCACCCTCCAAACAGGCTTGTCTTCTTTTCGTAAACCACATTTTTCTTGCCAAACTGTATTTTTCTTCTGGTTTAATGCCTCTTTATTTACAATTTGACAAACCACTTATACAGCTCTTTTCCTTCAGCCAAAATCAGATCCATATTTTTTAGACCTTCTATATCCAGCAGTGTGCTACACATACCTCTTATATCAGGAGAAATGGTGATTTTGGGAAAGGGATCTTTTTATATCTGGAATCAGAGTTCCATCAGCAGAGTTTTGTCACATAATTAATTCTTTCTCTGTCCTCTGTCTTCCTCTGTCTGGAAATCTTTTTTTCCAGAGTTTTAAAATAAATTCAGTTTGGCGTGAGGACCTCTGACCTAAAATGGCGGCCATTGTAAATGAGGCCCAGCAACATCAATTAAGTTCCTTTCCATACCAGAGCCACAAAATCTTAATGAAAGACCTGGCAAAAAATCATTTGATAAGTCAAAGCGAGATCCTTTAACCAAAGGTTTCTCAAGCAACCAAAACAATGACTCCGTTTTACAAACCCTGATAAAACTGAAAAGTCCCCACATTTTAAATAGTCCATGATAAAAAGAAGGAAGTAATTTGAAATTCAATTGTTTGTGATCCATAAATACCAGAGTACTGTCAAGTCCAAGTCCATCGATCCTCTGTAATATGTTCTTGGCCACTTTCCTCCAAGCTAGATCTTCAGGCCCAGTTTAAAGTCTCTGGATAAACTGCAAGAGAAAAGTTTCAAGTCTACTTGTTTCAAGTCTACTTGTAAACAGATGCACCAGACCTTGACCTCCTTCTTTCACAGGCAAGAAAAGTACGCGTTGAGGGACCCAGAAAAAGCCGATCCCAAAAAAAGTCTACCAGCGTTGCTTGTTGCTTGGAAAGCATACCAGGAGGAGGGTCTACACATACCAATCTGTGCCACTATGTTGAAGCAGCCAAATTGTTCATTATTAAAACACCTCCTCTAAAGGAAAGTTGTTGATGAATCCACTTACCTTTTTATAAACTACCCTCTATTTGAATTTTAACCACCCCAAACCAGTTCTTTACTTGTGTGACAGCATCTCCAATAAACACTCCTAGATATTTAAGACTTTTTTCCAAGTTAACCCACCAGGTAATAACAGTGGCCCCTTCTTCCATTTTCCAACAATTAAGGCCTCACTTTCACTCCAATTTATTTAGCAGCAGATACATTTCCAAACTCTTGTAGGATTCTCACTAGAGTATTAATATAATTCTGCCCATTGACCATTATCATTACATGATCAGCATAAGCTAATATCTGATGTTGCAGATTAACATGAGGTAACAGTAGGCCTTCTATATTAGACCGTAGTTTGTTTAATAATAAATCAATTGCTAAGGAGTAAAGCATTCCAGAGAGTGCACAACCTGTAAACATTTAAAAGGGTGGACAAACCACCATTGATTTTTAGGATACTTTCAATGTCTTTATATAACACTTTAACTGCTCCAATAAAACCTGGGCAAAAACCAAGAATATCAAGGGTGTTTCAAATATATCGGTGCTTAACCCTATCAAAAGCTTTTTCCTAATCAATGGAGATGAGCCCTGAATTAATGACCACTAGGCCAGCAACCTTTATTACTTCTCAAACAAGATAAATGTTCTCAAAAATAGACCTACCAGCTACACAATATGTCTGGTCAGGATTTATGATGTCCCCCATCACTTCCCCTAATGTAATTGCCAGGGTTCTAAAAAAAGAAAAAAATCAGATCGAATCACAAACACTCACTGGTCTCCAGTTCCTAATTTCCTGAAGGTCACCTTTCTTTGGTAGGAGAGTAATCACAGCTCTCCTACAGCTTACTGGTACAAACACAGCTATGCTCTCATAGATCTTGTGCAACCAAAGGCTTCTCTAGTGCCTTTTTGACTTTTTTGTAAGCTACGGTAAACCTTGATAAAACCTGGCAGATTTCCTCATCATCTTTATATTTACTCCCATACAGATTATTAAAGTACCTTATAGCCCTTTGTCTTATTTCAGACAGCAATGTAAGATCTTGCTCATACTCTGATCACAGTAAGTGGATGTATCTACTCTGGCCATTCTTTCTTTCCAAATGAAAAAAAGAATTTGGATGGGTCATCCATTTGTGTTAAATTTTGGTAGCGTGACCTGACCAATGCACCTTTTGCCTTCACGCCAAACAGGTCTGCAAGAAACATCTTTTTGGACTTAAGAACATCAACACTATTTTGTTCCTCAGTAGACTTCAAAATTGTTTGCACCTCTACAATTTCCTCTTCAAGTTCTTTACTTTTTTGTGTAATATTTATACAGACATTGAAAGTATACTGTTGACATGATAACCTAATTTAAACTTTTCCAACACCCCACCATTGTTTTGCATTTATAAAACACTTTCTTTCATTTAAATTCTCTCCAAAAAAACCTGAAAAAACCTCTTTAAACTTTGCATCACTCAACAAAGCGACATTAAAATGTAAATAGGAATTCTTTGACCTTATATTTGATATAAACACTTTACAAATAACAATAACATGATCAAAAAACTCAGAAGGACTAATTACACAGCTCTTCACAATATTAAAATGATGTTGAAAACAGTAGAGTTGATCTAATCTAGCCAAAGAAATAAAATTCTCTGGAGTATGCAACCATGTATATTGTTTATCATTGTTGTTTAAACGTCTCCATATATCACACAGTTTATGGGTTTCAATCAAAGTGCGCATGGCACGGCTGGAAGCTATTATTATTTTATTATCTCGTACTATTCTCACCACAGTCATGGTTTTAAACCCATCCTCTGCCTGAAGTTCTGATCTTCATTTAGCAGGAATTTTCCTTAATCTATATATTTCTTGAACAGTGAACTTTTCCTCACCCTCACTTTTCATTAACATCCCAACAGAATCAACAAACATTTTCCGATCAGGAAAAGAGACTGTAACCTGCACATTTTTCATATTTTTGAATCTTTGTAAAAAAGATTTGACTTTATCAAAAGAATAGTCACTATATGTTTTCCTTCTGCTTTTATTGTCCAAGAGTTTCACCGTCAAAATCTTCAACAGGACTTTCAACATTATCACATTCAATAGCTTGTGTTTGAGACCATTGTTTTGACTTTTCATTCCTCATCTTTAATTTAATCATCTTTAATTCATTTTTCTCTTAATGGGAGGTGTTTTAAACAGTGAGTCATCACTAACATAATTTGTATTAATTTCTTCTTTAGTCACCCGTTTAGCTGCTTTGACAGTATCTACTTCTGTTTTCCCCTCTATCACCTCGGGTTCTCCCCCCGGCATAACTCGTTTCTGCTTCTGGCACAATAAACATGTTTATCATGACTACCAATTCATCTGCATAAGATGACAAGCAAATAGGGGCATGAGCATGTGGAATGTCAAAACCAGAGAGATGACTTCTTAACTTGTTTAAAAGAGGTTCAATCGCCAGAAAGTACAATATACCTGAGAGGGAACAGCCTTGCCTGATCCCTCTGTACACTCTAAAAGGAGCACATAAACCACCGTTGACCCTCAGTACACTCTCACTGTACATTACCCTGATCATGGCTATGAAACCAGGGTTGAACCCAAAGCTTTCCAGCACCTTCCACAAGTATTCATGCTCAACCCGATCAAAAGCCTTTTCCTGGTCTAACAGAATCAGACTAGTCTTTAAACCCAATAGCCTGGAGATGTACAAAATGTCACAAATTAGGTATACATTGTCAAATATCGACCTGCCAGGCACACAGTACGTCTGGTCATGGTGAATGATCTGCTCCATCACCTTTATCAGTCTCAATGCTAAAGCTTTTGACAGCAGCTTGCAGTCAGTGCACAGTAGTGACACTGGGTGCCAGTTCTTCAGCTGGATCAGGTCTCCCTTCTTTGGCAGCAGGGTCAAGATTTCTTCCACCTCCTGTGCCCTTGACCTCTCTCTGCTATACAGCTTCGAATAGAAGTGTCATCTCGTGTCAGAGCCTGCTGATTCTGTTCGCACAGCATACATAAATCTTTTCTGTCCATTCTTTTGCTCTAAACTAAAGAAGAACTTAGAAAGAGCATCCATCTCAGTGATGCTTCTAAAGCGTGAGCGGACCAAAACCTCCTGTACTGCAGTGTCCAACAGGTCGTTCATTTTGGCTTTTTTGTTTTTGAGGGGTTCAATATGCCCTTGATTTCCTGTGGCCTTCAAATGCTGGAGTTCCACTGTCTCTATCTCCAGAGCTTTAAGATATCTGGCAATGTCTCTTGTGACATTGAGAGTGTACTTTTAACAGAAAATTTGTCTTTTGCCTTTGTCACATCGTACCACTGCTGTAGGGAGTTAAAAGCTGCCTTTTCACGTTTAAAACAATTCCATTAAAAAAAATTAAAAAATGACTCTCTAAAATTAGCATCCTCTAAAAGTGCGGTGTTAAATTGCCAGTAGGCATTAAAATAAAATTTAAAATCTTCTCCCAAAACAAAAAACTCTGCAGAGCTGCAGTTTAAAATAACATCTTTAGGTTTGTGTAAAAACTTTATTGTCTTCACTGCATTGTCATACACACAGATAAAAACAAAAACCTCATTCTCATAAAAAACATTTACTTTTAAAATCCTCCCGTTTAAAATTTATATATTGTAAGAAACAGGAATAAAAATGCGAGTAAAAAGCAGGGCAACACCACCACTGTCACGCTGTTCCTCGACACTCGTAGTCTATCCCCATTATACTAAGTACCGGCACCTGATGCTCATTAACCACGCAGCCCTATATCTACCCCTGCCTTTCTCACAGTCAGTTTCCGTTCTACTTGCTTTAGTGGTAAAGCAAGTAGGTGGAGTTAGCATTCCCCCGACTTCGGCATTAGAGCCCTCGCAGCAGGGCGAGTGGGTGATGGCTCAGCGTCATACTCGCAAAGCCAAAGCTAACGCTAAGGCTCACCCACAGGACCACAATTCCTCTCCGCTTCACGTGTTCAACAGGTTTGCTCTCCTCAGTAAAGCACCCGCTGAGAAACCGGAAAGAGCTCTAGTTTTAGGAGACTCTATTCTGAGGCACATGAAATTAGCTAGACCATTAGGGGCACCAGCTGCAGAGGTTATGTTTATACCAGGAGCCAGGGTGCCGGACATAGCAGGTCAGCTTAGGTTCTTAGGAAAGCACAGGTTCTCTAAGATAGTCTTTCACACAGGAACTAATGATATACGCCTTCGACAGTCAGAGGTTACTAAAAGTAATAATATAGAGGTGTGTAAATTAGCGAAGGCAATGTCCGATGCAGTAACATGATCTGGCCCCATCCCAATGTGACGTGGCGATGTAGCCTACAGCTGGTGCTCAAAAAGCAATGTGGGCGCAGACAGACAGGCTAAACCGACCGTCTGCTAGCTGTACAGAGTCGTCACTCAGGATCCACCATATTGAAACTGTGTCTGTCAAAAGCGCTGACTATAAACGAAATTATTACCAACCAGGAATTTTTTGTATGGCTTAGAGACAGTGGCATTGAGGAAAAGGCAGGAGGCGGAGCTGGAGGTAGCAGAGCTGAAAATTGCAGACCTTTTTTATCTGTGATTTAAAAGTTAGTTTAGAGTCAATTATGATACCTAAGTATTTGAATTCTGACACACTTTTTATTCTTTCCCCTGTCACATAAATATCTGCCTGATTATTTGCAATGTTTGATTTAGAAAAAAACATTGAAACCGTTTTATTTACATTAAGTTTCAGGCAGGATTGATTTAGCCATTCAGAAACTTGGACCATCGACTGTGTAAGTTTTTCAGCTACTTGTTTCGTGTTTTTACCATGGGTATAAATGACTGTGTCATCTGCATACATCTGAATATATACATCTGCACAAACTGAATGGAGATCATTTATATAAAGTGAAAATAGCAGTGGCCCCAACATAGAACCTTGAGGAACCCCTGTGGACATGACAAGGGGTGGTGAGTGGTAATCACTGATCCTAACTGACTGTAAGCGATTCGATAGATATGATTCTATCCAGTTTATTGCATCTGAGGAGAAATTGAATTTGCTTAGTTTGGTTAATAATATTTTATGGTTTACAGTGTCAAAAGCTTTTTTTAAATCGAGAAACACAGCTCCAACCACACCACCTTTATCCAGTAAATGCTTGATATTTTCAATGTAAAAACAATTAGCAGTTTCTGTGGAGTGTTGAGTTCTGAAACCAAATTGCATTGGATGAAGAGAAAATTTAGTGGTATTTAAATGTGCTATTATTTGTTGTGAAATTAGTTTCTCTGCAACTTTTGACACTGTAGATATATCATGCTAATTGGTCTGTAATTGTCCACTGACAATGGATCTCCATTTTTGAGAATTGGAACAACAGCAGCTGACTTCCAAACATGTGGAAATACTGCCTCAGTAAAGGAGAGATTGACAATTTTGGTTACTGGTGTAAATAATGTGTAACTAAGTTCTTTCAGCATACACATATCTAAGGCAAATATGTCTCTGTTTTTATTGTCTGTAAGACTTCAGTTTCTGTGACTGGGCCCAAGTTGAAAATTGGCTCTAAGTTATTTATCATAAATATATAGGTTGTTCGATGGTAAGCTTTGGACAATAGTGGATACAGATTCAATAAAAAAAATTATTGAAGACATCTGCCACTTTGTTTGTATTATTTATAATTTGTCTGTTTATCTTAATTTTCAAAAGTTGTTTCCTTTTTGTGTCCTGTCCTACAAGTATTTTCAGTTGGTTCAATATTATTTTGGGATCCCCTTTTGCATTTTCTATTATAGTCAAAAAGAAATCTGCTTTGGCCTTGCATATAGCTTTAACGGTCTTATTCCTCAGTGTTGTAAATACAATTTTAGCACTAGCTGACTTAGTTTTAATTGCATTTTTAATGCACAATCCCTCTTTCATTAGTTTGAGTATGTCCATGTTCATCCAGGGAAGTATATTTTTATTGTGTTTGTGTTTAATTTTACAGCTAAAATCTTTAATTGTTCTCTCAATTGTCGCCACAAAAGATTCACAGTCCATTTCACAATTTGTTCCCAACAGTATGTGATCCCAGTCAATCTGCTGGAGCCAAGTCTCAGACAGACAGAGATAATCCAAATTTGAGTTAAGTAACAAATGATTAACTTCTTCTGTTTTTGACATAATGCTTCTTATATTTAAATGCCCACCCAGCAGACCTTTGGCGGTCGTTACCGTGGCAACGGAGCGGCCATTCAGAAAAGTTTGTTGTTGTTGTTGTCGCGTGTCTGGATCGTGCCTCCTAGGCGCGGCCAAAGCCACCAAAGCCTCCATCCGATGTACCAACACGCACCCCGAACCCGGAGTCTCCCCGCGCAGCGCCCCGACAGAACGCCCCGCCATCGCGCCATCCACACCATCGCCCTCGCCTCCTTGGACAGACAGCTCAGCCACAGTTGACGACAGGAACAGAGGAGTGAGAAAATCAGGACATTGTGCAGAGGAACACGGAAATACACCTGAACGTACCTGCAAGGTGTAAGTAACAGGTTTGTCCTCTGCACATGGGTTAACCTTTCCTAGCGTCTTGAAGTGGTGCGGGCCTGGGCACGGGTGAATGTCTCCGGATAACATCAAACATATGGCGATAATAAGTCCGGTTGTCAACGATGATCGCATCGATGTTGTTAATTTAGTCTTCTTGGTAAATCTATTATAAAGTAGTGGGTAGACCAAAGTCACAGCCAGTGTGTAGGTTCCATAGCCGGTGCTTGCTTTTGCCAAAACATTGTTTGTCTGTTTATATCCCAGATCTTCATATTTTGACGGGTTGACATTTAAATGAAGCAGAGGAAAGATGTTACCAACCATCCAAACTGGATCAACATGAATAGGCTTTAAAATCTTTGTGAGCAAACAATAGATTAGGAACACTGTGACAGCCCCTCTCCCACCTGCAGCCATCTTGTCTTCCTTTCTGAACGGATGTTGTTATGCTGATGATACACAGCTGTGTATTTCAGCAAAGCCAGCTGAGAGAGATCAGCTTAAAAATGTTGAGGAGTGTGTAAAGGACATTATACAGTGGATGCTTGATAACTTTTTTCTGCTCAACTTAGATAAGACGGAAGTTCTTTTACTAGGACCACATGCAGCTAGAAGCAAACTTCTCTGGATGGTGTTTCGTGTTCGGCTGTCAAAGACCTTGGTGTGATTATTGACCCTAGTCGTTCCTTTGAGGCTCAAGTGAAAATATTACCAGGATCGCCTTCTTTCACCTTAGAAATATTGCTAAAATTATAAGTATGATGTTGTTACAGGATGCAGAAAAATTAGTTCATGCTTTTGTTACATCTAGATTAGACTACTGTAATGCTTTACTGTCTGGGTGTTGGAGTAAGTGCATAAATCAGCTTTAGTTAGTTCAGAATACAGCAGCAAGGGTCCTCACGAAATCTAGGAAATTTGACCACATCACTCCTGTTTTAATCAGTTTACACTGGCTCCCAATTAAATATCGCATTGATTATAAAATACCACTACTAATGTATAAAGCACTTAATGGTCTCGCACCGCAGTATCTGAGTGAACTTCTGTACCAGTATGATCCTCCACGCCTACTTGGATCAAAAGGTGCAGGCTATCTGTTGGTTCCTCAAATAATAAAGATTACAGCAGGGGGCAGAGCTTTCTCTTATGAAGCCCCACAGTTATGGAACAGCCTTCCAATCAGTGTTCGGGACTCAGACACAGTCTCCGTGTTCAAGTTGAGGTTGAAAACATTTATTTAGTCAAGCCTTTTATTAGTAGATTTTTTCTTAGGTAAAGGCGCAGATCTGGAGGAAGCATGGATATAGAGTGTTTGGTATATTTGTATGCTGTCGTCCCCTCACTCTCACACGTTCACTCAGGTTTGTTGACGGTGGTGTGGTGGGTCGTCTCTTCCCAGAGATCCCTCATGTTGGTGTTACCTTCTGGTTCTCCCTTTTAGTTATGCTGCCATATCGAGTCTTGAAGGAGTCCAAACTGCACAGTGATATTAACGTTCATACAACAATAAAGACACCTAATAATCCATAGCCTTCTCTTCCTGTCACCCCTCTTCTCTCTCACTTTCTCGTTGTCGAGTGAAACATGCTCCTGAGGCTCCTATGACCACTGTACCTGCCCCTCTCCACTCTGTGGATATTCCCACTTCATCCAGGCCTGCCTCTGGATAGTGTTCTCTTCGACTGAGGCCACTCTGTGCAGCTTGGGACGGTTTCTCATCAATGCCTTGGGTGGTTCCATGAAATTCTGGAGTAAGAACGGCCGCTTTTGAGGATGGATTGGACTGTAGTTAATGTCAACAGTCTGCTACATTGACTCAGGACTACATTTCGCTTCTAATCATCATCACTGTACCCTGCACCAATGTATATCTGCTATAAATGGACAATCGGTGCCATCCAGATGAGGATGGGTTCCCTCTTGAGTCTGCTTCCGCGGTTTCTTCCGTATTTCATCTTTGGGAGTTTTTCCTTGCCACAGTCGCCACCGGCTCACTAATCAGGGACAAACTTACTGATAAATAACATTCACTTTTAATCATCATTATCTGTGTAAAGCTGCTTTGAGACAATGTTCACTGTTAAAAGCGCTATACAAAAAAAAATAATTGAATTTAATTGAGTCACTCCCTTCCACAATGTACGGCTCCCTTTCCACCTCTGACCTAGTCGACTCAGGTTCTGCCGGGATTTAGACCAATAGACCAATTCCAGCTATGCCGGGAGAGGGGACATCGCGACCTGGCCGTCCAAACCATCCAAGGGCACCCTCTGGGGCAAGGCTGGCTTAAGTACTGTGCTCCCATCATCACCCTCCAGGTCGGCCTGTTCCACCAAGAGAATATTCAGTTCATGGTCTTAGAGAACTCGATCGTGAGCATCATCCTGGGATGACCATGGTTGATTAAGCACTCACCTCCATGTTCTTGGAACTCGTGTGACATACTTGAGTAGAGCTACTGGTGTCACGAACACTGCCTCTGCCACTTTTCCACTCCGCTCTTTAAAGGAGTAACTATGGCCGCAACTCTGGTGGAAGAGTCCCCCACACCATCTCAGGTGAAGATCCCTCAGGAATATTATGGTTTTGCAGATGTGTTAAGCAAACAGGCTGCAACCCGACTACCTCCTCACCGGCCTTGGAATGCGCCATCGATTTGGTCCCTGGGGCTAAACTCCCAAAGGGACGGATCTACCCCTGGACCACTCCTGAACGAGCATCCATAGAAAGGTACATGCAGGCCCTCAAACAGGGATTTATTACCCCATCATCTTCAGCAGCTTCTAGCTTCTTCTTTGTGGTAAAGAAGGACGAGGGACTCCGGCCATGTATCGACTATCGTAACATCAATGCCCTCATCGCGCCTCCTTCTTACCCACTCCCACTCGTCCCTGTCACACTGGAGGTTCTCCGAGAGGCACGCATCTTTACCAAATTAGACCTAAGGAGTGCTTACAACCTTGTGCGCATCCGGGAAGGGGATGAATGGAAGACTGCCTTTCAATTTAAACAGCCGTGTTTCAAGGCTTCATGAATGAGGTGTTCCGACCGTTCCTACCTATACCTCGACCTCCCAAAGTGCGAGTTCCAACGAACCAAGGTCCAGTTCCTCGGCTATGTGATCAGCGTGAAGGGAATCCAGATGGACCTAAAGAAGGTGCAGGCTGTGCGAGAGTGGCCGCTCCCCAGTTCCATGAAGGAGTTGCAAAGGTTCTTGGGGTTTGCGAATTTCTACCGTTGTTTTATATGGAGTTTCAGCCAGATCACAGCCCCACTCACCTCTCTCCTCAGGGGAAAGCCCAAAATGCTTTTCTGGATGCCTGAGGCCACATCTTCCACAGGGGTCGGGGCTACGCTTTTCCAGTCCTCCGGGAGCTCTGCTCAACTTCACCCCTGTGCCTACTTCTCAAAGAAGCTGTCCTCCCCGCCGAACAGAATTACGACATTGGGAACCAGGAACTCCTCACCATCAAGCTGGTGCTCGAAGAGTGAAGGCACTGGCTTGAGGGCGCAAAACACCCATTTGTGGTGATTACAGACCCCAAGAACCTACAAAACCTCAGAAAGGCCAAGAGGCTGAACCCTCGACAAGCCCGGTGGGCCCTATTCCTAACTCGATTTAAATACACCCTCACCTACAGGCTGAGTTTCAAGAATGCAAGCCTGACGCCCTCTCCCGCGTCTACAGCCAGGATGAACCGACCAAACTGGAACCCATTATTCCTCCCGATCTGTTCATCTGCCCAATCGTATGAAACCCCGAGGAGGAGATCCGCTCAGCCACAAGTCAAGAACCCGCCCCCCCCTTGGGTGCCCGGAAGGAAGGACCTTCATCCCTAAAACCCGCCTTATAGTCGTCCTGCCTTATTAAAAGCCGTCCACGATACCCCTGGATCTGGTCATCCAGGGTGTAGGGGAACCCTCCTTCTCCTCCAAGCTCGGTACTGGTGACCCAACATGAACAGGGACGTGGCGCGTTACATCCAGGGCTGCCCGTTCTGCGCCATGTTGAAGGTTCCATGCCACCTACCTGTGGGGAAGCTGGTCCTGCTGTTAACATGGGTATCAACTTTGTCCTTGTCATGGTCAGAGGGACACACCTGCATCCTGGTGGATTCTCCAAGGCTTGCCACTTCATACCTCTTCCCAGCCTTCCCACTGCTCTGGAGACCACCAAAGCCCTTTTCCACCACGTGTTTCAGAAATTTTGTCTCCCAAAGGAAATCGTGTTGTGTCATGTGGCCGCAATTCACGTCCCATGTCTGGAAGGCATTCCACGCTCCTCAGCGTGGTGGTTAACCTGTCATCCAGTTACTATCCACAGTCCAACGGTCAGACGGAGAGGAAAATCCAGGAGCTAGGACGTTACCTGAGATCATACTGCCACAAGGATCAGACCGAGTGGAGCCACTGGCCTTACACCTTTCAGTGCGTGCTGGGGTTTCAGCCCCCCTTGTTCCAATGGTCGGACAAGCCCTCCTACGTCCCTGCCATCGATTATTGGTTCCGGGAGAGCATCCGTGTGTGGGAGTTGGCCCACACTCAACTCCTTTGGGCCCTCCGGGACACACAGAGACATGCAGATGTACGTCGGAATTTCACGCTGCCCACCCACTCCGTCCGGCACACTGGAGTAGGGGTCGCCCCCAGCGCTGCACCTCGGCATCACGAGCCGCCCCTGGGAGGGGGGGGTGTCAGGGAACAACCTGCCACACCGTCCCTCGACACTCCACACACTTGTAGTCTATCCCCATCATAATAATTTTGCAGTGAGCACTTCCGGGTCGGCGGCCATCTTGTTGTTTTTCCCGCACCTCTCAGTATATAAGCATTTCACTGCATGTCGTACCCTGTACGTATGTGTATGTGACAAATAAAATTTTATTTGATTTGATTTGATTTGATAAGGGCAATCAAGACTTCAGCTCCTGGCCAGATTATCTTACCGGCTTCCTTGCCACCCTGCCTGCCCTGGTTTCTGATCCTGATCCTGCTCCTGATCCCTGTTCTGCTCTGCCCTGCCTATTAACCTGCTTTATATTCTGGACAGTTTTTTCGATTTGTCTTCTTGCTCTGCCCTGTTTTACCTAGTTTGCCGGTTTATGGATTTTTGCACTGTTTTGTTTTTTTGGTTTTGTCTTTCTTGTATTGCCCTGTTTGCCTGTGCCTTGACCCTGGACTGGTTTTGGATTGTGTTTTTGCCTTTGCCCCATTGCTTAGCCTGTTTTCTTTTTTTATTATTAAAGCCTGTTTTTTCTATACCCCTGTGTGCATCCTGCATTTGGGTCCTTACTTACCTAGCCCTGCACCCGTGCTCCCTGACAGATTGTCGTATGATTTCTAATCTCCGTCATTAAAACCTCCGTTCCACTACCCCAGTTTCAGTTTCCGTCTCTCCGAAACCCTGACAACCACTAAGTGATGTGTTAAAGCTTAAAATCACCAACCCGCATTACTGCCGTCGCTGTGGGTTTCCTGCAGCATAACAACATCCACATGCTTCTGTCTTATAATCTCATAAAGCTTTGCTCTCTTTCCATATTCCCTCGCTCCATTAATATTAAGACTCACAACTTGAAACCTGTTAATTAAAAAATTTAATGAAAGTAAAACAAACAAATGCTAAAATAACTAAAAATAAAACACCGCACACTATCACTCTTCATCTGAGTTTTTGACCTTCTTTATTAGCTTTTTTAACATAAAAATGTCCTGATCTGTAAAAGCTCCTTCTCTTCTAAAGTGCTTTATATCGTTGACAAACTGCTTCCGGGAAAAACTCCTTGAGTAATACATTCTTTTGCCACTTGGTGGTTCTTAAAAACTCTTTAATATATTCAGTACTATATAATACATTCAACGGTTCTTCCTAAGAGTCTAGATTAAAGACTGAATCAGACATTGTGTTTTAACTGTCTGATTCAGGTTCATCCACCTTCACATCTTTCTTTGCCTGCTTCTTCCCCTGTCCCCTACCTCACTTCTTACTTTTAGTTGGCACCTTAAACTGGGGCTCGTCGTCCATCTCCATGTCTCCCCCATCCCCTTGCCATGGTGTAGTGACTGGTGCCTCCTGGCGACAGCTCTGCACCCCTGTGCCTGCCTCTGCCAGTGCAGGCAGCTCCAGCACTGCTCCAGAGTCCACTGTGACTTTTTCAGTTTCACAAGGCCTCTCGCGGTCCAGTTCAGCAGTGTAGGGATTCTCCTGGTCCAGTTCAGCTAAGCAGGGCTTCCCCGGGCCCAGTTCAGCTGAGTCGGGCTTTTCTGGGCCCGGTTTAGCCGAGCAGAGCTTCTCCTGGTCCGGTTTAGCTGAGCAGGGCTTCTCTGGGGTGGGTATGTGGTTTGTAGACCTCTGGTCTACAGTCTGAGCTTGGGGCTCACACTCCCTAGGCCCTGGTGCAGCAGCAGTTATGGGGCTTTCAGCAGCAGTCCAAGCTGAAGCTACAGGGGGAATGACTCCAGCAGGTCCAGCTGCTTCCTGCCCCGGTCACTTAGAGACACCGGGGTCACTCTGTCTTTCGGGACAGGCGCGCACAAGATGCCCTAACTGACCACATTTAAAACATTTTATATCTGAATTGGTGGAGACAAAGATGTTGTAGTCAAACCAATCAACTCTAAACTTGAAGACCAAATTTAATTCCTTAACACCCTCATTCAGAACCATAAAAGACACCAAGTGCTTAACTAGTGGGGACTAACAGGCGAGGGGGATTTTCTTAATGAGTGTTTTTGTGTGTGTGTGTGTGTGTGTGTGTGTGTGTGTGTGTGTGTGTGTGTGAGAGAGAGAGAGAGAGAGAGAGAGAGAGAGAGAGAGAGAGAGAGAGAGAGAGAGTGTGTGTGTGGTCAATCAACACTAATTTAAACTAACAAACAAATAAAAAAAAAATAAAACTATAAAGTTCCTCCTCAGAACATTGATGCTAAACCTAAAAGCTCTGCTTTAGTCTCACTATTAGAGAATGTGTGTTACTGATGAGCAGGTCATGTGACTCTCAGAGAGATGATCTTACCACAGTTTCTCCAGTTTACACTGAGGATTCTCCAGTACAGCAGAGAGACACTTAACTCCTGAGTATCCTACTTTATTCAGAGACAGATCCAGTTCTCTCAGGTGTGAGGGGTTTGATCTCAGGGCTGAAGCGAGAGCAGCACAGCCATCATCTGATACTCCACAATCATCCAACCTGAAGATACACAATGAGACACACTTCACTCTCTCAGTTTTTACACATTACACATCCTGTGTATGTTTTGAAATAAGTGGTATGGATGGACGGATGGATGCTAGCAGAAATATAAACAGTAGATTGTGTAAATGAGAGAATTCAGATAAATAAACTGAATATTGAAACGGTTTATTCAGTGACAAGAACAAGTCTGTGTCTTTTATGCAGTTTGTGTGTTAGAGAGAGATATTGTGTTTGTGTGTGTGTGTGTGTGTGTGTGTGTGTGTGTGTGTGTGTGAGTGTGTGTGAAAGAGAGAAAGTGAGTGTGTGATGGATGGACACTTTCATAAATAATAATTTGGATAAATAGGTAAAAGGGGAAATTTCTTGTTTCTGTATAAATAAACACCGGCTGCCTGCGCTCGCTGCCAGATTGTCTCGTTCGGCTCCGTGCTTTTTTGAGACCTTCCTGCCTTTATTTTTTTCCCTGTGGAAAGTTTACTTTTACTTTTGGATCTCCCAGTTTTTTGGATTTTTTTTTTCGGATTTTTGGATTCCCCTTTTGCTCTGTTCTCCGGCTCTCTCCCTCTGTCTGCTTTCGGACTCGCTTCTGTTTTCAGACACGCCCTCTGCTTCGCTCTCCCGGTGCCACGGACCTTCACATTAACCCAGTGAGTGCCGCAACTGTCTGTTCATAAGTATTCGTTATTGCTTTTCTCAGTATAAACCCAGCGTGTGCTTCTACTACGTGGTCAAAAGTATTCGGACATTATTGCTTTTCTCAATATTAACCCAGTGTGTGCTTCTGTTGTGTGTTCATAAGTTTTCGGACACGTTGCTTCCCTGCCTGTTCTATCTTTCTCACCCTTTTCTTCTACTTCTACCCTGTGCGTGCCGCGACTGTGTTTTGTGCTATAGTATTCGGACATTTAATATTTCCTGCCTGTGCAACCCTCCTCTCTCGATTCTTATCGTCTGGAGCATCCTACATTTGAGTCCTATCATCCACTCACCTAGCCCCGCACCCAAGTCCCTGACAGTAAGAGTCCACTCTCACAATGTCCTTTCCCTGAATGTTCACTGATGCTAATGATAAAGTGTGTTTGTGCCTCCATTTGGGCAGCTCCATCGGCACCAGTTCACAAAGTTCTGTATAAGTCCTCTGTACTCCCTGTCATCATCATCTGTGATTAGACCGACGATGGCAGAGTCATCAGACAACTTCTGCAGGTGACAGGTTGCTGAGCTAACCATGAAGTCTGCAGTGTAGACGGTGAAGAGAAACAGGGCTAGAACCGTACCCTACGGGGCTCCAGTGTTGCAGACAATCATGCCAGACTCACAGTCACAAGCCTCGCATACTGTGGTCGGTCTTTGAGGTAGCCCAGTATGCAGGCAGACAGATGATGGTCCACTCCCATGTACACCATCTTATCCCTCAGGAGCGTAGGTTGGATGGAGTTAAAAGCACTTGAGAAGTCAAAAAACATGACTCTCACAGTGCTCCCAGCCTTTTCCAGGTGTGAAATAGCCTGATTTAGGAAGAAGATGACTGCGTCTTCCACTCCAATGCCAGGTTGGTAGGCAAACTGAAGTGGATCCATTGATGGGCTCACCAGAGGTCGGAGATGAGTGAGCAACCAGTCTCTCCAATGTCTTCATCAGATGCGAGGTCAGTGCTACTGGTCTGTAGTCCCCAAAGTCGTTTGGGCATGATGTCTTTGGAACAGGCACCACGCAGAATGTTTTCCATATCTGTGGCACATTTCCCAGCTTCAGGCTCAGGTCTACCATGTACAGCAATATGTCGCACAGCTGGTCTGCACAGGTCTTAAGTAGCCTGGAGCTGATGCCATCTGGACCCGTAACCTTTCTCGCTTTGATCTTCCTGAGCTCCATTCTCATCTGGGCTTCTGTGAGAGGAAGTGTGTATTGGTTGAAGTGTTGACTGGAGGGAATCAGCAGGGGGGGCGGGGTTGGGTGTGTTGTGTATTGACTGTGAGCTGATAGCAGTGCAGAGAGAGAGGTGTTTCTGGAGCTGCTTGCAGAGAAGGGGAATTGCAGCAGGGGGACTGGATGGGAGCAGAGGAGGGTAGCTGATCAAATCTGTTAAAAAATAGATTCAGATCATTTACCCACTTCTGGTCACCCTCAGCCTGAGAGCTGGGCTCCTTATGACCAGTAATGGTTTTGAGCCCCTTCCACACACTGCTAAAATTGTTCTGCTGCAGCTCAACCTACATATTCCTCCTGTAGGAAGCTTTTCCTTCCCTGATCTTCTTTCTCAGTTCTCTCTGGACAGTTTTCAGCTCTTCTTTGTTTCCTGATTTAAAAACCCTCTAACCATCGCCTCAGGATCTACTGTGCCTTCGCCTCTGAGTTTCCTTTACTAGTTAACCAAATTGCCTGCTTTGATTCTCTTATTAGGAAGTTTATTAGGCAGACACGTTTTCTGTCTGTGCTCACATATTTAGGCCCAAAGATAAAAAGCTCTTCACTGAAGTTACCGCCCAGGTCTCTGACCCATCCCTCTAACACCCTGAACAGTCCTCTCAGCTTGCGGAAGTGTAGAAACAGGTGGTCTACTGATTCTTCTGTGTTGTAGAAGACACATTCCCGCCCTATGGTGGGGTCAATGTGTGCCACGTGTCTGTTCGTAGCTACTGCCCAGCGAACAATCCTCAATTGGAGATCCGCAGTGCGTTTCTCTATTGGAGGTTTGTACAGGGATCTCCAGCAGCCTTTGGGAGACGAGTCTGGCCCAAACACTTCTGACCACTTCGCCTTTCAAAACCTTCTACACAAAACCCTTGTAATTTCTCTTTTAGTTGTCGAAGTAGCGGCTCAATTGCCAATGGGTATAATTGACCTGATAGCGGGCAGCCTTGCCTGATGCCCCTGTGCTTAGCCCACCCCCCACCTTTAACCCTCTGGAGTCTGATTTGCTGCCGGCGCCCAAACGTGCTTTCTTTCAGATGCCAGCAAAAAGAGTTAAAACTGCTCGGTCATATTTGATCAATAATGTCAAAGTAATACATCATTTAAATCTGTAAAGGGTCTACTTTCATTTGTGTATGCTCACTATATAAACAAAACATTGTATTTTTTAAAAATGAATAAAATAGTCAGGGTGTACCATCTGTCGCCTTTGTCTGCGTGATCTACGTTTAGAAACACGTCATCATAAAGCGCTGAAACTCGGCCAATAGCTGACACACAGAAATAAAAAGTATATCTTTAGACAGCTTAAAGTGTGTAGTTTTAGAATAAGTAGGTGAAATAAAAAACATATATTACCATTGAAAATAAATCCTGTGAAACCAAGTAGAGGCACAGATTTTCCACCGCAGCTCATTTTCTGATAAGAGATGTTCCGGAATGCTGAGGTGTAAATGCTATATGTACAATGCATGCTAACATTTATATTGTTCAAGTGTATTTATCCTAAAATATATTTTTTGATTATTTTTAGGAATGTGGCTGCATCACCCTTGCCTTCACTGGAAACTCACACCAGGCCACACAGGTGTCTCTCCATTTTGAGTTCGACTGAGAATCATCCTGAGTAAGCACATATTTTATATTTTCTTAAATTAAATTTAGTTTGAATCATTATTGCATTGTATGACATATGCAAACAACTTCATCAATGACACAATTAGCACTGTTTATGTGTCTGTGTGTGTGTTTCATAAACAGATGTGATCAAGCACCTGCACAAAGACATTTCAATGCACTGCACTTGTAACTGCATACAACCAGCACATGAAGGCGTTGACCTGTCTGATCAGCTGTTACAATACTACACAGCACAGCACAGCACAAAACAATGAAGTGGTACCGAAAGATTTTTCTACACTTTTTGGACATCGCTGCCACTGACAGTTTCATTGTGCATAAAGAACTGTATGGTGACGTGTCCCATAAATAATTTATGGAATAACTTATTGCTGAGCTTTGTAGCGTCACTCAGAAAGTAGTGCCAAAATGGACCAACTCTGATCATGTACCAGTTCCAGCATCTGAACTGTCCTCTGATGTCAGAAATGTTGCCACTGCTGGCCGCAAGAGCTGTGTACATTGCAAAACATTGCATGGTAGCACCACAAAACACCATGTAAATGCCTGCCATGCAATGTTCACCTGTGTCTTCAGTTGAACAGGAACTGCTTTCAAGAGTGGCACAGGGATTTTGCATAGTATTGTAGTGTATTGTTTTATTGTTATGGTTGCAATATATATATATATATATATATATATATATATAATATTTAATGCATGCGTATTGTAGCCCTACAGGCTAGGATTTGAGGAACCCTACTGTAGTGTATTGTTATTGTTTTTGTTGCACTCTATTTTTTTATACGTACTGTACTGTATTGTTTTATTGTTAAACAATTCCCTTTTTAATGCTGTTCTTGCTAATGTGTATTTTTAATAAACCACAAAGAAAACACATTCTTTCTTGTAGTACCGTACTTCTCACTCAGATCCTGGCTCAGTGATCCACAGCTCATTATGTAATCTGCAG
>JBCEWE010000171.1:25000-35822 GCA_039877035.1 Silurus lanzhouensis | reverse complement strand
CTTGTAAAAGTTAAAGTCAACAACAATTCTGAATTTTGTAAGCCTGGAGAAGACTCTAATTGCATCATAGTGTTTTGAGCTATTTTGTTTTTCCTGCTCAGGTATATTGAAATTTTTGCTTCACCAAAAATAAAATTAATCACCTTTGCAGTAAATGGGAGAGAAGGAAAAACAATTAATAAGGATAAAATGAGTACATAGTTTAAACAACAGTTTGCCCAAATTCTCAACCTGTCGGGGATCCCCCTGCCACGCCCCCTTCAGCGGCTGTCAAGCTGCGGTGCTTCGGGGAATCCCCCTGCCATGCCCCCTTCAGTGGCTGTCAAACCTCGGGGCTTCGGGGAATGCCCCGCTCCTTCTCTCATGCGCGCACCGCCTGCAAGGAGCTTCTCTCTGTCGCACTAACCACACACACCTGACTCTCACCACACGCTAATCACACCGCTAATATGAACACTCACTGCACACACTTAGGGTCCTTTATTGCACATTCATGTGTGTTTATACATGGTCCGATGTGGATGTATGCTGGCGTTGTTCCTGCGTGTTCGTTTGGTATGTGTGTGCTTAGCTCTTACGGTGTGTTCGCATAGGCTCATCCACCCTATGTACCGTCTCGATCTCTCTCTCTCTCTTCGTGCAGCCTGCGCCTCTTTCCAGGCGCGCCGTGGATTGTACTTTCTCGACTTAGGTTCCGACCCGGCCAAAGTGGACCGCGTCTCTTTCCAGACGCACCTTTGATTAACCTTTCATTTTCCGGATCCCAGTGTTTGGATCAACCCGCTGACTTTGAACTGTTGTGGACCGCGCTGTGAGCGCACCACCGGATTATTCCATATTGCAGCAGGTATTTGTGTTGGCTCCGCCTTACTTGTGTTTTGTTGAATAAAAACTTTATTTGCTGCTACTTCGGCTTCCGCCTCCATACCCGCATGACACCACCAATATATAAAGCAAATTTAGCTCACAAAGAAAAGGAAATATTTATAAGTACTTATAATGGGTTATAATTACCCCTAAATATTTAAATTAAGTTGAATTGATGGCAATGGAATTAACGTTACACTTATTTTTTCTGTTCGTCCGGTGAACAGACAGTATAATCTTTTATTAATTCTATAAAAGAGGTATCTCCCCTGCCAAGAAAGACGCAACGCCCCCCCCCCCCCTTTACTTTATACATATAATTAATAGAGCACGTAGTTCAGATTGAATGTTGCAGGAACCCTAAAATGTAAATGGCACTCAGAGACAATCGCTTGTGAAAAATATGGTATGAATACACAAACACAACATTAAATCTAACTACACAAACAAACCAAAAGAAGTAAAGAAAACAAAAAAACCAAACAAACAAAAAAAGTACAAAATAGGAAAAGGGAGATAGAGAAGGGAAAAAGAGAAAACAAGGAAACAAATGGCAAGCTTAAACTTCAAAATTAATCACACCCTAACTGAGATATTGTCACAAAATTTCAAATTCACCTTAAAATTCAATAAAGGGGTTCACACTTAAATACGCATCTAAATTGGTTGGTAAAATGGTTACTTGCATTGGCTTGTTGCACAAGAGTCTGCTTGCTTTACTTGACTGACTATTGTTCAGTCGGGTTTAAGATGTTTTAAATGTCCTGAACCCCATGTCCTGAACTATCTATTAATTAATTATCTATTAATTAAAAAAAGAATGCTCCCTTTTGGGGTGTGTGTGTGTGTCGGTATATGTGTGTGTGTCACAAACAGACGCACTGGGGCAGAGTTCTGAGAGTGAATTGTTCAATGGTTTGAGGGCCCCTGTGAATTCAACCAGAGAGGCCAGGGGGTTATCTGGCTTTCGAGTGGTGTGAGTGTGTGTGTGTGCGTGTGTGTCTGTGTGTGTGTCTGTGTGTGTGTGAGTGAGAGTGCGTGTGTGTAAGGTATAGAGACTGGCTTGTGCTATCAGTTGAATGCTGCTTTAAAGTCAGTGGGAGAGGTCAGGGTTTGTCCTGCTTTGTGTCCTCCGGAGTGGGGGTATGACACTGTGGTTTACAAACTTTCAATAAAAGTGTAAGCCGTGGTGCTCATCCTTTGATTGAAAAGCAGATGTCAAGGGTTAAAAATAAATGCCTGAGACATGAAGCCTACATGACACCCACCAGATGTTACAACTGACACATTAACCTGTTTCTTCTGATGTACTTTAAACCCAGAATAAAACACTGTAGAGTAAAAGTCACATTAAAAGAACTTAAAATACGTTTTTAACTCAAAAATTGACCGTAATCTGAAACAGTGTATAAAAGCATGAAAAACAGTTTCTCTCTGTGAACAGAACGGACAGTCTTGTAAAACATTGGGTTTTACAAGACAAGATTGAGTTTACAGAGATAATGCAGTGTAAAATCTTTCACTGGAGGTCAGCATCTTTTTTTAGGTAATGGTGGTTTGTAAAATGCCCTCCACTCTGGTATAATATCATTGTTAAAACCAAAAACATTTCTACACTGAGTGTCCACCCTCCCACTCAATTTGTTCTTGTTTAAAGCTTTAACACAGGCCCTGTAGAGCAGCAACCCCGTCACTGTCCCAAAGTTCACCTCTCCTTCACCCCTGCACTCCAGGAGGGGGCCACCACATCCGTCGAGGTGAGGAGCGATGTCCAGCTGGGGAAAGGGTTCCTCTTTTGCAGGACTGCTCTCGCCGATTTTATAGTCCTTCAGCTGAACACGCTCCTCTGCCATTAGTGTATACCTCCATTAGTGTAGGAGCTGGTTAGCGATGCACAGGGACCGTAGTCCTATACGTGCATCCAGGTCCTCCCCTTGTGACAGGGATGTCCCTGTGATGTTCACCAGCTCCCGGAGTGTGACGATCCTTGAGGAGATCAAGGCTCTGGACAGTGTGGGGGTGGTCGCACCAGAGATGTCCAGCCAACTCCCGTTGACCAGGGGCTCCTACAGCAGCCAGTGTAGTGTTACACAGCCCTTTATCCTTTTTATCCCTTTTCAAAAAATAAAAGTCCGTTAAAAACAAAGTGCTGTCCAGCCCAGTCCTCCTGCCATGTGCAAAAATTCACTGGCTGCTGTCCTCCATACCAGGTTCCTGGGCCCGGTTAAGAGTATATGGATAAACTGGAGGTAAAAGGCTGCTGTTCTGCTGGCGAGATGGACCAGCCCTTGACCCGCTTCCTCCTTGGGCAGATAAGGGACAGAATCCAGTGCAAACCATCCCAGAAGAAGTCAACGAGCAGGGCCTGGATGTTCGCTAGCAGGTTTGGTGGTGGATTCACACACAGAAGCTTGTGCCACAGAGACGACACTGGCAGGTTATTTATCACTAGCGTTTGCCCCCTGTATATCATCTTTGGAACCAGCCGCTTCCTCCTGCTTAGTCTGCCCTTGATGTGCTTTACAGTGCCTTCCCAGTTTTTATTTGAAAACTCATCACTCCCCAGGTAGATACCCAAGTACTTAAAATCTCCTTTTTTCCACAACAATGTCGGCTCCCTACCTCCCGACTCCCCAACTAAAATGGCTTCACTTTTTCCCAACTTTACTTTTGCTGCTGATAAAATTTGAAAGCTTCCTAAAACATCAGTTAAAACATCTACATCAGAGTGGAATCCCACCGTTACTGCCAAGTCGTCTGCATATGCTGACAGATAAAGTGAAGCTGTTATACGGGAAGCTGAGGCGGAAGCCAAGTATAGCAAAACAATGTTTATTTAAACAACAAGGCAGAGCCAACACAAATACTTGCAGTGCAAAGTATATTCCGGTGGTGCGCTCTGTGAGCGCTGCCCACAAATGTCCTGAACCGGTGAAAGGCAGTTCATGATTAGGTAATCCCAAGGTGCGCGAGAGAAAGCGCGTTGCTGAGCAGTCACGGATAAAACATTGTGCTAAACGTGTGAACAGAGATCCAAAACAGTACCGGGAGGATTGGGGAAATCCAGGGTGGAGAGAGTAAGGAGTCCGGGACGAAAAGGTACAAAGCAAGATAAATGCATGCGATGAACCAGACCGACATGAACCTACACATACATACAATAATAAACAGTGGAGGCTGGAGGTGGAGAGACGCTTCCAGTGAAGGACAGGAACCCTGCAGCACCCGCAGCGGAACCCAGAAACCGAGTCACGTCCATGGCCAGCGTGGAGGCAGACAGACCACCTCGGTAGTGTTCAGGGGGGATTAACGTCCACCATGGAGGGCTGGAGTGGAGTGACAGAGGTCGAGCCGTGCCCTCAGCTGGGTCCTGAGGCCAAACAACGTCCTCAGCGGGGATCGGAGCCCGAGCGACGCCCTCTGTGGGGTTCTCAGGCACGAGATCACCTTCCAGGGAGCTTGAGGGTGGGACGTTGCCTTCCGGGAAGCTTGGAGGTGAGACGTTGCCTTTAGAGGAGATCAGAAGTGAGACTTTGCCAACAGAGGAGCTCGGGAGCAAGGCGTCGCCTTGGAAGAAACTCACAGGCCTTATATCGCTCTTCTAATGCTGAACGTCATCTGCAGAGGAGCATAGGTCTGTGGGGGCGAACCTCAGATGCATCTGGGACCACGACATCACACTTGGATGGCTCTGGATATGGCCTGGGGATGTCCGAGGGGTCTTGGACCGCGATGGAGCTCTTCACCAAGCCTTCACCCACTGCTTTGCCCTCGGAGAGGTCCAGCCAAGTGATGGTGCTTCCAACAAGACCTGGGCTGGTGTCTTCACTCTTTGAGGGCCTTGGGACCGCCAGGCCCTCCTTACAGTGACCTAAGGCCTGTTGTCCCTTTCTGCTTGATTATTGATCGGGACGTCACCCTTATTGGAACGCAGGGCTGCCAAGCATTTTCTTCGAAGGCACCTGGTTGCGTTCCATTGCCTTCCGGTGAGCTCAAAGATGAGACGTCGCCTGGCAGGGAGCTTGGAGGTGTGATGTCGATTTTACAGGGGTCTTGGTCCTCGTCGTCGCCATCGGAGAGGTTTGGAGTCGAGACGTCACCTTCCGATGAGCTCTGGGGTGAGATGTCGCCTGGAGAGGTACTCTGTGACATGGCTTCACCAACAGGGGCACCGTGAAGCAAGCCGTCACCTTTGGGGAGACCGTGAGGCGAGCCATCCTCCACAGGGAGAGCTTAAGGCGATCCGTCGCCATCAAGGAGGCTGTGTGGCGAGTCATCACTTTCTAAGGAGCTCTGAGACATGACATCACCTGGAGAGAAGCCCTAAAACGTGACATCGCCTGGAGAGGAGCCCTGGGGCGGCGGTACGACCTTCTTCTCGCAACCTGGTGACGGTCACTGAGAGGAGTTTACAGGAACTTTCTGAGCGGAGAGGAGCTCACAGGGACTCTCTGGAGCAAAGAGGAGTTCACAGGGACTTTCTAGGACAGAGAGGAGCTCTTGGGGACGCTCTGGGACAGAGAGGAGCGAATCCTGCCTCCGAGGATCGGATCACGCCGGGACCACAGTGGTAATCCGATCATGTCCTTCCTTTACTTTTTTGCGTTTTGTTCACCCTTTGGCTTAGTCCTTAAAATCCTTTTCAGAGGTCCGTTATTCTATTATGCGGGAAGCTGAGGCGGAAGCCAAAGTATAGTAAAACAATGTTTATACATACAACAAGGCAGAGCCAACACAAATACTTGCAGTGCAAAGTATATTCCGGTGGTGCACTTCGTGAGCTCTGCCCACGAATGTCCTGAACTGGTGAAAGGCAGTTCGTGATTAGGTAATCTCAAGGTGCGCGAGAGGAAGCGAGGCGCTGACCAGGCACCGGTAAAACGTTGTGCTAAACGTGTGAACAGAGATCCAGAACAGTACTGGGAGGATCGAGGAAATCCAGGGTGTGCTTCGGAAAGGAAGTGCAGCCGTGGAGAGAGTGAGAAGTCCGGGACGAAAAGGTATGAAGCAAGATAAATGCATGTGATGAACCAGACCGACATGAATCTACACATACGTACAATAACGGACGAGGAGTGTGAGTGAATGAAGGGTTTATATAGGAGCAGGTGATTCACACTTCACTGAGTGAATGAGTCACAGGTGTGTTCAATGAATGAAGCCCGGAGCTTCAGAGAAAGCGGAGGCAATGACAGCCGCCAAAGGGGGCATGGCAGGTGGATTCCTGACAGAAGCATTTGCCTGAGAAATATTAAAACCAGGAAGAGAACTTCTTAGATTGATTAAAAGAGTTTTGATTGCAAGTGTACAGCATGCCTGACAGCGAACAGCCCTGCCTGATCCCTCTGTCCATTCTAAAAGGGACACATAAACCACCATTAACCTTCAGTACACTCTCAATTTCACTGTACAGCACCTTGATCATGGCTATGAAACCGGGGTTGAACCCAAAGTTTTCCAGCACCCTCCACAAATATTCATGCTCAACCCGGTCAAAAGCCTTTTTCTGGTCTAGGAAAATCAGACCAGTCTTCATTCCCAATAGTTTGGAGACGTACAAAATGTCACGAATTGGGTAGACGTTATCAAATATCGACCTGCCAAGCACACAGTACGTCTGGTCATGGTGAATGATCTGCTCCATCACCTTCGTCAGTCTCGATGCTTATGTTTTTAATAATAATAATAATAATAATAATAATAATAATAACCTTTATTTTGTATAGCGCCTTTAAAAGGAGTTTCTCAAAGCGCTTGACATAACAGATAAAATTAAAAGATACACATAATAATACAAACACTAAAACTAACTATACAAAAATAAAAACTCAATAAATAACAGACAAAGAAGTCACATAAAAGCTACCCTAAAAAAGTACGTTTTAAGATGGGATTTAAAAACACCCAGGGATTCTGCATTCCTGATCTCTGAGGGCAGGGAATTCCACAGCTTAGGAGCCAAAGAAGAAAAAGCCCGATCACCCACAGTTTTTAGCCGTGTTTTTTGGGCAGTGAGAAGACCAGCTTCAGAGGACCGTAGAGCACGTGAAGGTGTGTAGGGGGTTAACAGCTCACATAAATATTGAGGGGCAAGATTATTCAAGGCCTTATAGGTGAGCATGAGAATTTTAAACTCAATACGAAAACTAACTGGAAGCCAGTGCAATTTTTCCAGGATAGGTGTGATGTGTTCCCTTGCACTGGTCCCAGTCAGAATTCTAGCAGCAGAATTTTGTACCAACTGTAATTTACTTAGGGTAGCTTTAGGAACTTCAGCCAGCAAAGCATTACAGTAGTCTAAACGTGAAAATACAAATGTGTTGATCAATTTTTCAGCAACAGAGAAAGTCAGCATGGGACGTAATTTGCCAATGTTTCTGAGATGAAAAAATGACGCTTTGACAGTGCTACGAACATGATGGTCAAATGTTAAATTGTTGTCAAATATCACCCCTACATTTTTTTGTTTAGTTTGGAATTGTAAAGCGGAGCCATCCAAACTTAAAGTTACAGACTCTGCTTTACACAACTGATGAGGTGAACCAATAAGCATCACTTCGGTCTTGTCACTGTTCAGACAAAGATAATTTTCTGACATCCATTTCTTAATCTCAGTAAAACATTGAGAGAGAAAAGACACAGGCATATTGACATCAGGTTTAGAATGTATATAGATCTGAGTGTCATCGGTATAAAAGTGATAGTTAAGACCAAGTGATCTTAAAAGCTGGCCAAATGGATAAATATAAATACTAAAAAGTAATGGGCCCAAAACCGATCCCTGAGGAACACCAGATTGCACCACACCAACCTTAGACTTGCAATCACCCATCACAACAAACTGCTTACGGTCAGAAAGGTAGGACTTAAACCACTCTAATGCAGATTCAGAAACCCCAAAAATAGTCTCTAAGCGGTTAATCAAAATTGCGTGATCTATAGTATCAAAAGCGGCACTAAGATCCAGAAGAATCAGTATAGAAAGACGGCCGGAATCAGAAGCCATTATTAAATCATTAGTGACCTTAACTAACGCCGTTTCAGTGCTGTGGAGTTTACGGAAGCCAGACTGAAGTGGCTCAAAAAGATCATTAGTAGAGAGATGCAAAAGTAGCTGAGAAGCCACTGTTTGTTCTAAAATTTTGGCGAGGAATGGAAGATTAGAGGTGGGACGAAAATTGTTCGGATTATCAAAGTTCATGTTGTTAGTTTTTGGTACTGGGGTGACAGCAGCAGTTTTAAGTGCTGATGGTACAACACCGGTATACAGAGAGTTATTGATAATTCTCAAAACAACAGGAGAGAGGGAATCAAAACAAGATTTAAAAAGACAAGATGGTATCGGATCAACTCTGGAAGTTGAGGCTTTCAATTTTGAAACCATGTTGCATAATGACTGGGAGTCATGAACAGCAAAGTTAGAGAGACAAATACCAGAGAATGCAGACACACTTAAGGATGAGGGAGCAGTGTTAACAATGTGATTACGTATATTTACTATTTTGGTGCTAAAAAACTCCAAAAACATATTACATAGGTGAGTTGAAGCTGGAACATTAGAGAGGCTGTGATTTTTAAGCAGCTTATTGATTATCTTGCTGACACCATTTCAGCCTTATATTCAAGTAAGCTGACTTTCCAGGCCTGGTGATGAACCGTTAAACCTGAAATGCGCCATCTACGCTCCATTTTGCGACACAAAGCCTTCATTGTACGCAAATCATCATTGTACCACGGAGCAGAGCGTGCAAAAGAAACAGATCAGTAGCTTGCAGTCAGTGCACAGTAGTGATACTGGCCGGCAGTTTTTCAGGTGGTTCAAGTCTCCCTTCTTTGGCAGTTAGGTCAAGAAGGCGCTCCTGCAACTCGACGGAAGCTGACCACCTTTCACACTTTCCCTTAGAACCTTCAACATGTTCTGCCCGTTTACTGCCCAGAATGCCTTGAAGAACTCGACAGGGAGGCCATCTATTCCTGGCGCCCTCCTGCAACTCAATGAGAGCTGACCACCTTTCACACTCTCCCTTAGAACCTTCAACATGTTCTGCCCTTTTACTGCCCAGAATGCCTTAAAGAACTCGACAGGGAGACCATCTATTCCTGGCACATTCCTGCAACTCAATGGGAGCTGACCACCTTTCACACTCTCCTTAGAACCTCCAGCATATCCTGCCCTATTACTGCCCAGAATGCTTTGAAGAACTCAACAGGGAGACCATCTATTCCCCGCACCCACATGCCTTGGAGAGCCTAATCAAGCTAAGACAGTGACAGCTCCCTGTCCAACACTCTGGCCACTTACTCTGTGAACTTAGGTAGGTCTTTAAGGAAGCTCTCTTCCACCTCCTGTGCCCCTGACCTCTTGCTGCTATACAGCTTTGAATAGGAGCTGACCTGTCTGCTGGCAAATTTCAGAAGGCTCTGACACGAGATCCCCTTATTCTGTTCGCACAGCATGCATAAATCTTTTCTGTCCATTCTTTTGTTCTAAACTGAAGAAGCAGCATCCATCTTAGTGACGCTTTTAAAGTGTGAGCAGAAAAGCACCCCTGTACTGCAGTGTCCAACAGGTTGTTCATTTTGGCTTTTTTTGTTTTTGAGAGGTTCAATATGTCCTTAATTTCCTGTGGCCTCCAAACGTTGGAGTTCCACTGTCTCTATCTCCAGAGCTTTCAGAGATCTGTTTATGTCTCTAAATGACATTGAGAGTGTACCTTTGACAGAAATTTTTTATTTGTGCCTTTATCACATCCCATGACTGCTATACGGAGTTAAAGCTGCCTTCTCGAGTTTAAAACAACTCCATAAAAAAAATTAAAGACTCTCTAAAATTAGCATCTTCTAAAAGTGCGGTGTTAAAATGCCAGTAGGCGCTCTTAGGTTTTATATTCTTTTTACTAATGGTGCAGTGAACCATACAGTGATCAGAGATGCCTACTGGAAAAATAAAACACTTCGTAAAATAAGTCAGTTGATGTTTAAAACAATAAAAACGATCTAATTTCTCCATATGGACATATTTCTCCAAATGTCACAGGGATTGTGGGCCTCCACCAACTAACTAAACATTGGTAAGTTTGTCTAAAAAACGAATTCTCTTCAGTGCACTGATGGGAGCATACACAGATAAAACCAAAAACCTCACTCTCATAAAAAACATTTAAAAAACATTTTTAAAGCCTCCTGTTTAAAATTTCTTGCACCACGTAAGAAACAGGAATAAAATTACGAGTTAAAAGCAAGGCAACACCACCACTAAGGGACGTGTTGTGGCTTAAAATCACCAACCTGTCCCACTCCTTCACTCAGTCAGCAGCATTACTAACATTGCTGTGGGTCTCCTGCAACATCAACACGTTTCTGTTTAACAAGCTCATATAGCTTCACTCTCTTTACATGTTCCCTTGCTCCGTTTATGTTAAAACTCGCAATCTGGAATCCCTACATTAGAATTAAATATAGATAAAATCATACAAATGGTAAAAAAAAAACATTTCAAAGTAAAAACCACCGCACACTTTATCAGTCTTTGTCAATCGTTATCAGCTTCTTTAGCCGGAATATTTCTTGCTCTGTGAAGGAACTCTCTCTTCTAAAATGTTTGACATCGTAAACAAATTGTTTACGGTCTGGGAAGAACTCTTCTAATGAAATATTTTTTGCCACTTGGCGGTTGTTAAAAACTCTTTTATATCACCAGCAGTATACAAAACATCTAGCTTCCTCCTGAGACTCCTGATTGAACACTGAATCAGACATGCCATCATCACTGTCTAATTAAGCTTCATCTGCCATTAACTATTTTTTGGCCTCTTTTTTCCCTGTCCCCTACCTTGTTTCTTCCTTTGAAAATATCTTCCTTTGTTCTGAACTTTGAAAATAGGCTATTCCATCTCCACGTCTCCTCCGTCCCCTTGCACTGGTGTAGTGACTGGTGTCTCCTTGCGACAGCTCT
>JBCEWE010000171.1:0-20000 GCA_039877035.1 Silurus lanzhouensis | reverse complement strand
ACACATCCTGTGTGTTCTCCCTCGTTCCTGCAGTGTTGGTGTGAGAACCAGTCACAGACACTGATGGAAGTCCTCGTCCAGACAGTCATGTAGTGCGAGTTGCCCAATTAAAAATGGACAGATTTCATTTCGGTAAAATATTTTGCAGCAGATTTCTCCCGGATTTACAAAGTAAATCAAAAATACACTGGTACCTTGACCTACGAGTGAATTAATGTACAAGTTTTCCGAGCTATGAGCGGTCACTTGGTCACTTGTTACGCGAGCAAAAATATTGAAAATATTTGTTTTCCCTCCGCCTCAGCCTATCGCCTCTACCACCCCCGCATGCCAGCGTCTTTGTTAGTCGTCTCATCTCCAATGGTAAGTACACTGCATAAAATTTTATTATACATTTACATAATCTTTCTATTATGTTTTTATACAAGACTTGTTATTTAGAAATGTATTTTCCTAATTTAATAACATGGAACATAAAAACGGGGTGGCATTGTGAGGGTTGGAACAGATTAATGCCATTTTAAGTATTTTCAAAGGAGAAAATTGATTTGATGTGTAGGCAAAATGAGATACGAGCTCGGCCACGAAACGAATTAAACTCGGAGGTCATGGTACCACTGTATATAATTAATCAATAAACATTTATTTATTTAAACATGATTTAATAGAGTTAAACATTTGTAATATACTTTGATTCATTTCAGACTGCTGACACAAGAAAACTGCAGTAAATTACCAGTAGGTGGCAGTGTAAGGTGTATTTCAGCTCATTTTCACAGCAGGGGATTAGAAGAACAGCAGCACTAATGACCAAATGAAACAGAACTAAATGTGGGATTTTTTACTCTTAGAAGATCTTAAACATTTGCAGTTCAATAAAGAAGTTGTAAAAGAAGATGAGATGAAGGAGAGCAGCAGCACAAACACACGTCGCTCTGAGAAACAGAATGGAACTGGGAACTCCAGAGCAATGCAAGCTGACACACACTTCATCATTCTGCAAACGGAGCAGAGGAGAATCTCTGACAATGAAGAATAATATGGTAAGACGTCTAGAAACAGGTTGAAAAAGCAATGATGATGATTTGAAGATGATGTGTGTGTTATGGTGGACCGTCTCCCTTCTCTTGTCCAATCACAAGATAATATTAAACCTGACCAATGATTATTGCTGTGATTGAGATTCCTGTCATTATGTGTACAAGAGGTGTAAAGGTATTGCTGCTTTCTGTTCAAAGTCATGAATCAGGTTCTTTCTCTCTGTTTAACTGGAGTTTTATTCACACATGGATCTAATTCTCAGTGCATTAATGATTAGTGGAAGTGAGAAGTTTCATTACTGATAGATTTGTTCTGGATGTTGTACTGCTACAGCAAATTTCACCTCAAAAACAACACTGTATACAACAATTCACTGCAGCTTTTAGTGACTTCTTGTGTCTCTCAGAGAGATGATCTTACCTCAGATCTTTCACTTTACACTCAGGATTCTCCAGTAGAGCAGAGAGACGCTTCACTCCTGAGTCTTCTAGTTTATTCCAGGTCAGATCCAGTGTATTGACAGTCAGATGCAGTTCTCTCAGACTGGAGGTTTCTGAGTTGAGCACTGAGGTCAGAGCTTCTACAGAGCTTCTCTTTGTAATTTCACTGCATCTGATACTGAAGGAAATAAAAAAGAATGAACAGAAATGCAGAAGATCAAACAAGTTCTCAAAGCTTTACTGCAGCGTCTCACTTTCAACATCACACACATCAGTTGAAAACAATGATTATATGGTGGAATAATAAGAATTGACAGTCGGAGATGTTCAGATTTGACTTTGATTTGTTCTCAACACTGTAACAGTAGAACAATTTCATTCAGCTTCACTTACATTGCTTTTCTGGATGCTGCAATCACAGGCATCACTCTCACAAGAATCTCATGTCTGATCTTATCTGGAGTGAAGTATTTATTCAGGTCAAATTCCTCCAGATCCTGTGCTGATGTCAGTAACACAAACACCAGAGCAGACCACTGTGAAGGAGAAAGTTCACTTTGTGCTCCAGATTTCAGATACTGCTGGATTTCCTCCACTAGAGAATCATCACCCAGTTCATTCAGACAGTGGAACAGATTGATGGATTTCTCTGTAGAAAGATCTTCACTGATCTTCTTCTTGATGTACTGAACTGTTTCCTTGTTCTGGGAGCTACTTCCTGTCTGTGCTACTAAGGAATGTAGAAGTTTCTGATTGGACTCGAGTGAGAGACCCAGAAGAAAGCGGAGAAAAAGATCCAGATGTCCAGTCTGACTTTTTAAAGTCTGATCTACAGCACTCCTGTGAACATCTGAAAGTGTCCTACAGACCTGATTCTGTTTAAGAACATTTCTCTGCTTCTTCATGAAGGTCAGGTGCACATACAGAGCTGCGAGATGTTCCTGAATGCTCAGATGAACAAAGCAGTACACTTTACTCTGGTGAAGCCCAAACTCCTCTCTGAAGATCTGCGTACACACACCTGAATACACTGCTGCTTCTGTCACATCAATGTCACACTCTCTCAGGTCTTCCTCATAGAAGATCAGGTTTTGTTTCTCCAGCTGCTGGAAAGCCAGTTTCCCCAGTTTGAGAAGCATTTCTTCATCGCTCTCCTGCTTCTGTAGGTACTTCTCTCTCATGATGTTGGTCTGAATGATGAGGAAGTGTGTGTACATTTGAGTCAGAGTCTTGGGGATCTCTCCACTCTCTGCTTCACCCAACATTCTCTCTAGAACAGCAGCTGAAATCCAGCAGAACACTGGGATGTGGCACATGATGTAGAGGCTTCTTAATGACTTCAGGTGTGTGATGATCTTATTGGCCAGGTTCTGATCACCGATCCTCTTCCTGAAGTACTCCTCCTTCTGAGGGTCATTGAACCCTCGTACCTCTGTGACTCGATGGACACACTCAGAGGGGATTTGATCAGCTGCTGCTGGTCTGGAGGTGATCCAGATGAGAGCAGAGGGAAGCAGGTTCCCTTTGATCAGGTTTATCAGCAGTACATGCACTGGTGCTGATTCAGTTACATCACACACTCTCACTGTCTTCTGGAAATCCAGAGGAAAACGACACTCATCCAAACCATCAAAAATGAACAAAACCTTCTCCAACCTGGAAATGTCCATTTCTTTCATCTCCTTAAAAAACACATGAAGGAGCTCCACCAGACAAAGTTTCTGCTCCTTCATCAAATTCAGCTCTCTGAAAGGAAGTGGAAATATGAGGTGGATGTCCTGATTTGATTTCCCTTCAGCCCAGTCTAGAACAAACTTCTGCACAGAGACTGTTTTTCCAATTCCAGCTACTCCCTTAGTCAGAACTCTCCAGATGGGTTCTTCATCTTGTTCAGATAAGAGCTTTGTCAGATTTCTCCTGATGGGTTCTTCAGCTTGTTCAGATAAGAGCTTTTTCAGACTGTTCCTGATGGTTTCTTCATTTTGTTCAGATAAGAGCGTTTTCAGAATATTCCTGATGGGTTCTTCATCTTGTTCAAATAAGAGCTTTTTCAGAATGTTACTGATGGCTGTGTCTTGTTCAGGTAGGGGTTTAAAGATGTCACTGCATTTAATTGGTGTGTCCTCAGTTGGGTTCCTCCTGGATGCTGCCTCGATCTGTTTCACCTCATGTTCTTTATTGACATCTCCACTATATCCCTCTGTGATGTAGAGCTCTGTGTAGATCTCATTCAGGAGTGTTTGGTTTTCCTGCTTTAGCATCAATCCCTTCAAAAACTGAAACTTCTTCATCAGATTGAACTTGAACTTCTTCTGAAATTCATCTGCAGCAGTGGATTCTGGGTCGTGTCTGTGACAGGGTGAAGAAGGAAGACATGGTGAGACATTGGCTCCAATGATTAGAGTAGAAGTTCACATTTTTCCTGCTAGATAGATCTTTATGATGTTCTCACTGTGGATTTACTTTATTCTACTGGAGGTTTTCTATCATCTAATCACTCTGTAGTTACTAACAGCAGAGAGCTTTAGAATAGCAGTGTGTCAGTGTCACAGTCATGGTGTTGGTTTTGATCGTACCCTGTAGCTGTGATGATGATCTTCTCTCTTCTGTCTCCTGCTTTCTGTAGATCACTGGGAACAAAAACATCAAGTGTTAAAGATCCCAACATTCCTCACTTTTATACTGGCGTCTAAACCTGAACACAAATTGTACTACAGTAATTGTAGTGAGAGCAGGAACACTTGGAGAACACAGAGCTGAATACAACTCCAACATTGTGCACCTGGAGAATTAAATGTTCTCCTGTTTTCATTTCTCACTTTTTCCTACTTTTCTATTCTTCCTACACAAACCTCCAAAAGTATTGGAACAGGAAGTCCAGTTCTTTGGGTTTTTGCTCGACATTGAAGACATTTGAATTTGAGAGTAAAAGATGAAAATGAAACAATAGATCAGAATTCCAGCTTTCAGTTCCTGATCTTTACATCTAGATGTGTTACATCACTTAGAACACTGAACTGTACCTTTCAGGTAATGAAAGCTGAAATTCTGATCTCTCGTGTCACATCATCTTCTGATGAAAATTTCCACCTACTGTATTATGTACTGAACTGTAATCTACTGTAATTGATTGTGACTTTAATTATTTTTTAAAACTTTTTCATCTAAAGGATTTACTGAAAGTATTGTAAAATCACTAAAGACCAAGTAACTATAATATAAATCTAAACAGCTGCTAATGACGGTGTAGTGCAGCCATTAACTGTGACTTTAACTAGGAGAATTATGGGATGTTACCTGTGTCCAGGTAAGGAGATTCCAGTGCTAAATCTCTGAGGAACATCCATAGACACATCACTCTTCATGGAGACACAGCTGAGCACTGGTGAGTGTGAGTTCTCTCTCTGCAGTTTACTGTAGAAAATTATAAAAATGGCCATTAGGCAGAATTTCATTGTTGCTAAAATCAGGATACAAAATCCAGTGCATTGAAAAAGTCCCTATGCAGTGGTGGTGTAGAGCAGGAAGTGGAGCACGGGTTTAAAACTGGTGATAAAAACACAGATTTAGTTTGGATAAGATTATAATTTATAGTATGTAGTTTATGTAGAAAACAGTTCCAGCCCACTGTAACTGCTCCTGCTGGATTGGAGTTAAACAGCACTTATTGATTTGGTTCCCTGTACTTGAGGTGATGTTATAAAGGTTTTCTGTGATTGTGCTGAAAAGGAGCTGAACTGAGGTCAGTAATGAGAATCTCCAGTGCTGCTTAAACACTCATTTATAACACATATTATAAGGATTATCCATGTTGTTTGTGTCTTATAGCTTTAATTAGTCAATGAGTTTATGGCTCTTGGTTTTGAGAGTTTCATAAATTGTGCACAATGACGTGTATTTAATTGTGTAATAAATGTATTTAGGGTGATGTTTATATATGAAATGAAGCTCTCAGAAATGTCTCCAGATTTGCAGATATGAACAGTTTATTAGTAAAACACTAGAACATGGCAGGTTACCAGTCTTTTGAGGGTGAGGTCACATGATCTGTGCTCTGATCAGGGATCTCCATTTTTCAATGCTCGTGTTCACGTGAGTCCTTAAGACGCCGATCTCTTCTGCTGGAATCAATCACATTCCTAGAAAACTCAAAAACAACATGCAGTTAAAACTGGGAGAAAATCTTTCTAAAACCAGCTGATCCTCATGATGTCTTACTGATTCTCACATATTTTTCTAACATCTTTATTCCTCATCTGAACACAGATTGACAGGAGGTGTGCAATAAACACAACACCAATAAACACTGTTCTATTTTTATTTCTATGTATAAAAAGTGATTAAAGTTTTCTGTATTTCTATATTTTCCACACAGTCCATTAAAGTCCCATTAGAAGTGAAATCCATAGACATATAAGACACAGACGCCTCATTGGACGCTTTGGTCTGTTGCTGCGATACGTCAATGCTGCTGCAATCTTAGTCCAGGCGAGAGTTCCCTGTTCACAAATACAACTACACAACATATATAACAACATAACAATAATATAGTGATAATAACAATAACTGTACAAACAATTAGTGATAATAGGTGATTGAGAGATATTATATAGCCTTCAATTTATCATTATACTCATTTATTATTGTACAAGTATTTACTTTTTTTTTCCATATTCTATTGTAATTGATAGTATTTTAGAATTTTATTTAATATTACATTATAATGCATTATTATTATTATTATTATTATTAATAATAATAATAATAATAATAATAAACAATTTGCAATTATAAACATATTTGTTATTTATATAGTTATACTACTGTACATTTTTTATTTCATCTTACTTAATACTGAAATATAAATACATTTGAGGCACTGTTATTGTACCATAATTGCATCCAAGTATTTCCATAAAGAATCCAGCAGTCAATAAATCTGTAAATAACTGCATCATTTTAGTGTATAAAAATACAGAAATAAGGCTGCCAGTGGGATTTTTACCACCATTTCATCAATGATGGTTATTTTATATATAGTTTAACTATCGAGATTATATATATATATATATATATATATATATATATATATATATATATATATATATATATATATATATATATGAATGAAAAACTTACACAATAACAAAATAAAACTCATAATAGCTGAATAAATACATTTTATATACTATTCGTTGTTAATTCTTTCATTTCATCCTTCTAGTATCTCCATAAGTAAATAGTATTGAATAATAATAAATGGGATTCTGTTTCAAGTATTCCACATTTTTCACAATTTCTATTTTTGTGTTTTTCTATCTTGTATAAATTTGGGTTTAGTGTTGTGTGGCCTATTCATAATCTTGTCATACTTACATCCTTTTCCCTGATTCAAATCAAATCAAATCAAATTGTATTAATCACATACACATACATACAGGGTACGACATGCAGTGAAATGCTTTATACGAGGGTCCGGCAAGAGGTGAATACGGTGGGGAGAAAGAAAAAAAAAAAATTTTTAAATTTAAAAAGCAGATAAATAAGTATAAAAACTATATAGAATAAAATATAAGGTATAAAGCATATATAAAGATATCTATGTAAACAAAGAGAAAAATTTATATACAAAGAAAATCCTTATGGCAGTAGAGAGTGAAACAATAAACAATGTGTAGCAAAGTGTAAACAATAGACAATTTTAGTGGAGGGTTGTCCAGTAAGTGTCCCTGTGTGGTATGGTGTGGTCTAAGGGTCTGTAAGTGTCCGTGTGCGGTATAGAGTGTCCATAAAGTGTCTGTGTGCAGTATGGTGTGGTATAAGGGTCCGTAAGTGTCCCTGTGCGGTATGGTGTGATGTAAGGTGTGGTGTAAACAGACAAGCAGACGAGCCCTCCAGAGGGCTCGTCTGTCCTGCATGGTGCTGTTCCCAAACCAGGAAGTGATGCTACCCGTCAGAACGCTCTCAATGGTGCAGGTGTAGAAAGTCTTAAGCACCTGAGAGGGTAGTTTAAAGTCCCTTAAGCGTCTCAGGTGGTACAGACGCTGCCGGGCCTTCTTCACCAGGGGTTAGTGTGAGAGGACTAAGACAGATCCTGTGTGATGTGAACACCCAAGTACCGGAAACTGGCCACTCTTTCCACTGGAGTCCCGCAGATGTTTAGCGGTTGGTATGACCGCTCCCGCTTTGTGCTGAAGTCCACGATCAACTCCTTAGTCTTGCTGACATTCAGGAGAAGGTTGTTCTCCTGGCACCATCTCTCCAGGTTTTCAACCTCCTGTAGGTAGGCTGTCTCATCGTTGTTGTTGATCAGGCCCACCACAACAGTGTCGTCAGCAAACTTGATAATGGCGGTGGAGTTGGATGTGGCCACACAGTCATATGTGTACAGCGAGTACAGCGGGGGGCTCAGAACACAACCCTAGGGAGCTCCAGTGCTGAGGGTGAGGGTGGATAAGGTGTGTTTTTCCACCCGTACGGCTTGTGGTCTGTCTGTCAGGAAGTTAGAGATCCATTGACACAGCGGCTGGCTGAGTCCCAGGACCTCCAAATTAGAGGTAAGTGTGGAGGGAATTATGGTGTTAAACGCTGAACTGTAGCCCACAAACAACATCTTTGCATAATTCCAGGTGGCTCATCTTTGGTCCAGGTGGCTCATCGTGGTGTGGAGGAGATGAGCAATGGCGTCCTCAGTAGAGCGGTTCTGACGGTACGCAAACTGTAATAGATCCAGTGTGTCTGGTAGTGATGCAGTGATGAAGTCTCTGACCAGTCTCTCAAAGCACTTCATCACTACTGAGGTCAAAGCTACAGGGCGGTAGTCATTGTGGCAGGCGGGCTGGGGTTTCTTCGGGACAGGAACAATGGTTGACTGTTTAAAACATGAGGGGACAACAGACTGTTCCAGAGAGAGGTTGAATATCTCGGTGAACACCGGTGCTAGCTGGTCAGCGCAGGCTTTCAGAACCCGACCTGTGATGCCATCTGGTCCTGCTGCCTTCCTGGTATTCACTCTCTTGAATGCCCTCCTCACGTCATGCTCTGAGATGGTGAACATGTTTACCTCTCCGGCTCTCTCGACGTGCACGCTGGTTGTGCCGCTAGCGGCGGTAGCGTGGTTAGCTGCAGCCTGGAAACGAGCGTAAAATGTGTTTAGCTCATCTGCCAGAGAAGCGTCCGCATTCACCATTCTCGAGGATGGTGTTTTTTAGTATGTTATTGTCCTTATTTCCTGCCACAGGCTCCTAGAGCCACCATGTTGAAACTGTGACTCTAGTTTCCTCCCGTAGCGCCGCCTTTTCATCCTTTACCGCTCTGCGAACACTGTAAGACGCAGCCTTGTACTCTTCCATGTCCCCGGTGGCGAGCCCCTTGTTGTAGGCAGCGGAGCGGGATCTCAGACTGTCGCGGATGGTTTTATCCACTCACGGCTTCTGGTTGGGAAACGTTCTGATGGTGGTTTTCTGCACCGTATCATCCGCTAGTTTCCCGATGAATCCCACAACCGCTTCCGTAAACATGTTGACGTCATCAGAGCTGCACCGGAACATGTCCCAGTCTGCATCATCCAAAGCGTCCTGCAGAGTGGCCACTGATTGGTCAGTCCAGCGCGTGACCTCCCTTTGAACCGGAGCTTCCTGTTTCAGCCTTTGTTTGTAAACAGGCATGAGGAAGATAGCGGCATGGTCCGATTTCCCAAACGCTGGACGTGGTTGTGCCTTGTAGCTGTTCTTGAATGTTGTATAGCAGTGGTCCAGGGTTCTTTGTGATGTGTTGATGAGAGTTCGGGAGTGCGCCCTTGAGGTTGGCACTGTTGAAATCGCCGACCACAATGAGCGCAGCGTCCCGATGCTGTATTTGGTGTTGCGTTAGTGACTCATGTAAGTCCCATACTGCAGTGTCCGTGTCCGCTTGAGGTGGAATATAAACAGCACTGACTATGAGGGCCGACATTTGATGGTCAGTAGTTCCAGGTTTGGTGTGCAGGAGCGTGAAAGAGGAACAATGCTTGCGCTGTCGCACCAGTGGTTGTTCACCATCAGACACACTCCACCTCCTCTTGACTTCCCCAAATCCAGTGTTCTGTCCATGCGGTAAACCGAAAAAAACTCGGCCGGCTGGATGGCGTGGTCCGGTACCGCTAGGTTCAGCCATGTCTCGGTGAAACAGAGAAGGTTGCAGTCCCGAATGTCTCTCTGGAACTTGACCCTTGCCCTGAGGTCGTCGAGCTTGTTCTCCAGTGACTGGACGTTGGCTAACAGGATGCTAGGTAAGAGAGCGTGGTGTGCGCGTGCCCTCAGCCTGTTCCCGACGCCGGCTCGTTTCCCTCGCGGACGCCGGTACGGGTCACGTCCTTTGTTCTCCCTCAGGATCTCGCTCGGCCAGCATGGGTTCGGGTTTAAAAATGGTGAAAGGTGAGTGCATTGTTCACCAATAGATATAAGAGTGTCTCTGTCATATCTAATGATGTCCATCTTGTGTAGATGGAAGTGTAACTACTTAAACAAAAGTATAAAATAAACAAAAAAAGAGAAAGCGTAGCCGGAGCAGTCGTGACGGCAGCCGACCTCACCGGCGCCATCTTTAGCCATGATTTGATCACATGTGCTTATAAATTCTTATAAGAGATTTATAAAAGATCGCCATGCTGTGGGGATTCCACTCTAAACTTTCCAGCGATGATTTTGAGTCTGTACATAATCCGTACATCTGTACATTTTCCGGCTGCTTTCCTTGGATCCATTTAATTACCGGCTTTGGGTGCAGCCATGGGGGCCTAATTCAACCAGTTGAATTTGATGATTTTCTGAGTCATGGCTCAGGATGATTTCCCGTATCACTTCCGCTTACACATCTGGACAATAAGAACACTTACGCACGTATGCTGTTTGTTGACTTCAGCTCAACATTTAACACCATCATTCCATCCAAGTAAACAGCCAAACTTGTAGATCTGGGCATTAACACCTCCACCTGCAACTGGAACTTGGACTTTCTGACCAACAGACCCCAGCAGGTTCGATCTGGCTCTATCTGCTCCAACACCATCACACTCAACACTAGTGTACCACAGGGCTTGTGCTGAGCCTCTTCCTCTACTCCCTCTTCACTTTCGACTACAGGCCTGTGAATGGATCTAACTCCATCATCAAGTTTGCAGATGACACTAACGTGATCGGTCTCATCACCAACAATGATGAGACTGCCTACAGGAAGGAGATCCAGCACCTAGCCACATGGTGCAACAACAATAACCTGCTCCTTAACACCTCCAAGACAAAGGAGCTCATTGTTGACTTCAGAAAAGAGTCAAGAGGCACACACGACATCACCCACATCAATAGGATGGCCGTTGAACACGTCTTCAGTTTAAAGTTCCTGGGGATCCACATTTCGGCAGACCTGTCCTGGACCACCAACACCTCCAGCCTGGTCAAGAAGGCTCACCAGCGCCTCTTTTTCCTGAGGACACTTAAGAAAAATCAGCTCTCCTCTAATATACTGGTGAACTTCTACCGCTGCACAATAGAAAGCATCCTGACCAGCTGTGTCACAGTCTGGTAAGGGAGCTGCTCTGTTGCAGAGCGCAAGGCACTGCAGCTTGTGGTGAAAACCCCCCAGCGCATCACAGGGACTTCACTCTCAGCCATGTTGGACATCCAAAAGAAACACTGTCTGCGTTGAGGTCTCAGCATTCTTAAGGACTCCTCTCATCTCGCTATAGACTATTAACTCTTCTGCCCTCTGGCAGGCGTTTCAGGTGCCTCCGGACCAGGACCAGCCGACTAAAGAAAAGCTTTTTTCCTAGAGCTGTCTCTTTACTGAACTCTGCCCCTTGCTGATACACTACTACATTTCCCCCCACACCCCACACTTCGTTATTTCGCTAATGGACTGTCTGCACAAAAACTCATGCTCACTTGGACATTTGCTCATTTCTCACCTTACACTTTTTCATTGCACGTAAATGGACTGTTTACACAAAACTATGCTCAATTGCACAGCTACTCTTGTTACACAAAACTGTTACACAAAACTGTGACTGTTACACAAAACATTGCTCATTTGCAAACCACTCTCTTAGTATTGCTGCTCACCATTAACTTATTACCATTGTATATATACCCGTTCTTCTGTTTATAGTAATAACAATATATTATGTTCACCGTTCACATCCTTTTGTAAATCTCTATTTATAGTAATCTGTAAATCATGTCAATAGTACATATATACTCATCTGTATATTACTGCTCATAGTACATAAATACTCATCTGTACATTATTGTTCATAGTACATATCTATCCACCTGTATATTATATTGATAATACACATATATTCATCTGTATATTATATTCATATTCATAGTAGATATATATTCATCTGTATATTTATAGTACATATACATCTGTAAATTACTGTTTATAATCCTATATTTAATTCTATTTAACTTATGCAAATATTGTAACACTATATATCCTGCACTTGCTGCTATTGCACTCTGGCTAGACCCAAACTGCATTTTGTTGCCTTGTACTTGTACATGTGTAATGACAATAAAGTTGAATCTAATCTAATCTAATCTTAGAAAGGAATGATATGCTCCTGTTTACGGGAAATCATCCTGAGCCATGACAACAACTTCAGGATCAGCTTGGAACAAACAAACAACCCCAGTGTTCTCATGTCAGATTCTCCTCAATAATTTAGAAAATTATCAAATCCAACTAAGGAATTTTTGCCAAAACGCTGTGCCACAGTTTCCCTGCGGTCTTTCCACAAACTCCATTACATATAAAACACAAACGCATTATTCTGATAGAAAGTCATTTCTAGGAAAAACTCACCCACTTTTCTTCAGCACTGCTTGTTGGACATGAATCTCACCGCTTCTGGCTGCTGATGAAGATCTGTGTGTTTTTCTAATCGCTCCTCAAAATTGAGTCAAGGCTGAGAAACACTTTAACTTTCGGAAAATCGAATCGACTCTTTGAACCGAAATTTTGAACCAACACTTTGACAAGTTGAGTTGAAGGTTTCTTCTCAAATATCTTTGATAGTTTTTATGTGTTTTGACAAAAGACAATTCATCAAGCAGACGTACGTGTCCAGAGTGACATCCAGAAGTGCTTTAAGCCTCAATACACTTTACATGCACTGTCCCGATCTCCCACCACGGACTCATAGATTCAACAGATACAAACCTCGTCTTCTCTTTTTTCCAGTCTTTCCAAAAGTGTTTGAAGTTTTTACAAAATGTTTTCCTGTAAAGTTTATGACTGAAATGCCAGTAGGAACTTCTGTGTTCTTGTTATTAGTGTGCACTCGACTGGGATTAGTTTATGGTCTGAAAGTGGTGTAGGGAGAAGATCAGAGTGTGTCACCGTGTTCGTCATGGTGTGTGTGATATGTAGAACATGTCTAAACGTGCTGCAGAAACCCTGCATGTGTCGAACTTCACCTACGTGTACTGACGTGTTCGTGGGTTGTTTTCTCTCCATCTGTCAGAAGTTCAGGGATTTAGTTCTTACTCTTGCTGATTTAGCATGCGGTCTCCCCCCTAGGAGAATAAAGTCCCTCTACTGTTGTTTTCTTCTCAAACGTTCTCTAACTTAGAGAAAAGCTTCACCCTCTCTGACTCTGTGTTAGGAGCAGAAATATTTACAAACAAAACATTGAAGTGGTTGATTTCAGCTCTCACTATGAGAGTCTACCTGCTTCTACCTCATCCTGTGAGAAGATTTGTGCTTTAACATTAGGTGAGAACAGAAAGGCGACTCCAGCACTAATATTTACACTCAGGGATCCCACCTGCAGAATCTCCATGAGAAAGAGAAAGAGATAATAGAGAGCTGATAGTGAGGAAAACAGAAGAGGAAACATGATGACTACACTGTTAGCCCGGATTTAGTTTCTACTTAAATATTCAAGCATAATACACTAAAACAAAAAAGTTTGATGACAGCACTTTATAAATTTAAGTATATTCTACTAATTTGTTGGCATAGTCCAATGTGCAAATAATTTGAAGTACAATGAGCTTAAATTGAAAAGTTATTGAACAGACCACACCTCTTCTTCCCAGTTGTGACAACTGTCTATTAGTAATGAGCAGTTGCTCAAGGTATCAGTGTGTGTGTTTTCCTTATTTGAAGAGCAGCTTGCTCTTACACACAAATACATACAGACATAAAATACAAAACAAAAACAGTTCAAAACTGATTTCAGCCACGTACTGAGTCGAAGTTTTCTGTCTTTGTTGCGGTTGTGTGGATTCAGGCACTGCTGGCGAAGAACTGGAATGTGAGTATAACTCCGAGAGTTGTAAAAAACTTTTCGCCATTTCGACGGGCATTTTGAGACACTGGCTAACTTACCTGTGTAATGTATATTTAGCTAACTGTGGGGGGAGGGGTTTTGGGGCAGCGGTGAAATTTTTTTTTTAACATTTACCGGTTCGTTGGCTTTTTATCCACAACTAATCGATATCTAACGCTAGATCACTTTCTCACGCGAGTTGCTGATCGCGTGCAGTAAAAACACGATTTTAACCAGTTTCACTGCCTTTAGGCTTTCACCTGGCCGGCTGCAAGCGGCGTTTTTTTCCAAGAAGATAGCGGGAACACGTGCGGCTGTTTCACACGGCTTACCACGGCCTATTCTATCTGGTAAGTTCCTTTAAGACAACGTAAGCGAATATGTGTATGTGACTTAAAATGCCCTATAATAAAGCTAATTCGCCGTAAACTAGCAAAATAATAAATGTCATGTCAGTGTTCAGATTTTTCCAGTCTGTTTTCATAAGGTAAATGTTGTTAATGTTTGCTCATTTGCAGGAAAATAAAGAGAAATTCTAAGAATTAAGTCTAAAGAAACAGATTAAATAATGGTTTGGAAGTGCAAGTATTGTCCTTTTAGATGTAAAAAAAAGAGCACAATTGTTTAAACATTACAGGCTAAAACACGGAGGTTATACCAAAACCGAGCCTTTTCCTTGTTTACATCAGGAATGTCTGTGCACATTTAAATCATTAAATGCACTAAAAGTTCACCTGTCCCGCATTCACACAAAAACTCCAGATCAGCAACAAAGTACAGATATACCAACTAAGTTTAGTTGTCTGTCGTGTGGATTTACAGAGTCTTGTTTAGAGAGTGACTTTCTTACTGACCTGCATCGTGCACATCTAAAAGTAAATCATAAAGTCAGATGCCCTTATGAAGACTGTAATTTTGAAAGCAGTGTTTACTCCACATTCAAAGCCCACAAGAGTAAAGTACACAAACAACAGATCTCAAAGAGGTTTAAATCAGAAATTGTTGGTGACAATATTATAAGCCATGACAGTAATGCTTCACAAGAGCAGATGTCAGATGCTAATGATATTGAGGACACAGAAGAGTTAAATGAGGTAACTGAATGTGATCTGCACGATTTAGAAAAACAGCTTGAGCACAACGTGGCATCTTTACTACTAAAGATGCACACTGTTTTGCACATACCAGAGAGTGCAGTGCAAGATGTGATAGAGCAGCTCTGTCAAATCAATAAGCTCTCACAACCACTTGTACAACACAGAGTCAGGGGCATATTAAACAAATATTGTGCTGACATGGATGAGACTGTTATTAAAGAGACGATCAGTGCTGTGTCAGAAAGTAACATGATGACACATTGTTCCAAAGATGGACCTTTAGGAACTGCCAAAAAAAGAGCAGCCTATGTGCGTAGAGAGTTTCCACTGGTAAATCCAATTGAATATGTTGTGGAGAAAGGCAAAAAAACTCTTGCATATGTTCCCATTGTTCCTATGCTACAGAAGTTGTTTAACAAAACTGATGTTTTAGACAAGCTATGTCAGAAAAGTACATGTCCCTCAGGAATTCAGATCATATGCTGATGGGGCAATACTTTACTGAAAATCCATTTCTTGCAAAAGATGAGTTCACAATTGCTCTTGTACTTTACATTGATGACTTTGAAGTCTCCAATCCTCTTGGAACATCAAAGCTAAAACACAAGATGTGTGCAGTATACTGGGTTATTGCAAACATACCTTCAAAATATCGGTCAACCCTCAGCTCTATCCAACTTGCTCTACTGTGCAATACCTCCACAGTCAAGGAGTGTGGTTATGCAAAAGTTTTCCAACCTCTGATCTATGATCTAAAATTATTGGAGCAGAATTGCATTTACCTGGAGCAACTAGGTGCCAGTGTGAAAGGTACAGTCTTGTATGTTGCAGCTGACAATCTTGCTGCCCACTCTCTTGCAGGTTTCCTGGAGAGTTTTACTGTCGACAAATTCTGCAGATTCTGTTTGGCAAGCAGTAGAGACACTCAACAACAAGAGGTATGTTCTGGTTTCTTTCAACTCCGAGACAAAGAGTCCCATGACAGGCAGGTGCAGGAGATGAGAGAAGACCAAGGAATGATTCGAGCTTATGGTGTGAAAGGAGCATGTCCTTTAACTGAGAATCTTGAGCACTTTCATGTGGTCAGTGGGTACCCTCCTGACATCTTGCATGATATTTTGGAAGGTATTGTTCCAGTTGAATTGTCCCTGTGCCTTACAGACCTGATAGGCCAAGACTTATTTCACCCTAGATATGCTGAATCAGGCCATTAAGTATTTTAAGTACTCATTTAGTGACAAAACAGATCGACCTCAGGTTATTGGAAAGGGATTTTCCAGTAAAGGGACCATTGGTGGAAATGGCCATGAGAACTGGTGTCTCATAAGGCTCCTTCCATTTCTTATTGGTCACAGTGTCCCTGAGGGTGACAACACTTGGGAAATTCTCATGCTTCTCAAAGATATTACTGAGCTAGCTGTAGCACCAAAGCATACAGAAGAGACACTTAACTTTCTGGACTGTAAGATAGCAGAGCACAGGCGCTTGCTGCAGTCAACATTTCCAGATTTTCGTTTAAGGCCAAAACATCACTTTGTGGAACATTATCCTCAGCTTGTAAGAAATTTGGTCCCCTGTCTGAGGTTTGGACAATGCGGTTCGAGGGGAAGCATAATTCTTTAAGAGGGTAATTCGCACTGCTCAGAACTTTAAAAATGTTGCCATGACACTGTACAAAACACCAGAAGGCAGTTAGTTACCATCTCGATTGTAGCTCATTTTTCAGACCATCAGTTGAGATGTCAAAGGTTACTCCAGTTTTGCTTGCCACCTTCCCTCACTGTGTGCAGACAGCAATTGCTCAAAACTTTACAACACTAGAGTCGGTGCTTGAAGCGGCATCTGTCAGTGTAGATGAAATCAAGTATCATCCAGGCATGATACTGTCTTCTGGGTCATGCTCTGGTCTCCCCGCATTCGTCCAGATTCACAAGATTGTTGCAGTTAATGTAGAGATTCTATTTGTCTGTCACAAATTGGCTGCATGGTACAGGGAGCATTTGAGATCTTACCAACTTCATTGTGATAGTGTTACTTCTATGTGTGTGTTGAAGATGTCAGATTTAAATGATTGTCCTCCCATTATCAGCATACAGGGTACAAGGAGAGCTTATGGTGACACTGAGACGATTTGTAATTTGTTAAACAGCTGTCTGTCATTAACAATTAACAATGCGAGTTATCGTCTCCGAGGGAGATATAAGAAAGATGACAATGAACCCTCGACCATACATACTTGAAGATTTGATTAGCTGGCTCAAAGGCACTCTCCAAACAAACTACAATTTACCTTACAGTACCAAGATCCTGAATTTAATAATGAATTATGCAACCTTACAGACTTGTCTGAGCTCCCAGATAAACCAACGGTCAAAATCATCCCTATCATTGAGCTTGTTCCAGTCCCTGGACTTTCTGAATTATGTAGTGACACAGGCAGCCAGGCAGACACCGAGATCCTGTCCATCTCTTTGGATCGAAGTTTTCAGTGGCCAGAGGTATTTGAAATTCCCAAATTTCAAGTCGATGTAGAGTATAGACTACGCTAAGGTAACCTGCAGTATCTCAGGGATGCATCCTTTCTTAAAGTCACAAAAGAACTAAAGCATGACATACTCGAGAAATTGGCTGAGACCATGTATGCATTTAAAGCATACCCAACAAAAGAAGATTTGAGACTGTTGCTAAGGCTTTAGTGCAAACACACCATGCCTTAAAGAAACCGGGTCACCCTCTGGATGGAACGGTTGGAAGAATAGCCTTAAGTTCAAAATGGGTAATTATAGAACCAAAATGCGGCAGCTGGGTCGACTTGATGTTACTGTCAATGGTGGCAAGCGAGGAAGTGACACTACAAATGGCGATCCTCCCAACACACAGATCAAGAAGCCAAAGAAAGGGGAAATAAATTTCCTGCCTGATTTTCCAGAGGGGATGAATGACCAGAACATGGAAGTAGCTCGTGAGGTTCTGGTCAATGAAATGATGAAGACAAAGCCAAAGGAATCCCTGGTTAAGAAAGAGATGGATGTGACGTTTGCTTTTCGCAGAAAGGAAATTGTCAAAGAGAGCCTGCCATCAGCCAGCTTGTGCATCGTTGGCCAGCTCTTTTACAGAAAATCAGGTTTGTGTTAAGTGTCTACATATCATATAGTGTTGAGTGTGTCAGATTAAAACAGTGTGAACATTAACTGATGCATTGTTTGCCATGTTCAGGTTTCCTATGAATTTGGCAGAGTGGTAGGGAAAAATCTCAGAGAAAACTTCTTGGATGCACTTGACCATTTGTCTCCAAGCCTCATGGACCTCTTCAAAAGAAGAAAGGCCTTACTGGTCAGCTTTTGGCTGAACTTTTATGCCAGACAAAGGTAAGTTAACATATCTACATTAGTCCTGTTTTCCTATGAAGCTTTTCCTTTTTATAAAGATTTTTTTTTACTCTGATTCTCTTTTCTCATAATTGTATCTCCTATTTCCAGTTTATTTTTTCCTAATCTCTTCTTTCATTACTTGTAAATTACAGTCAGTATCCTTATAAAGTGATTTATTCAATGTCGACTATTGTCTAGACAACTGAGCCAACTGACGTCAGATGCCTTTGTCTTCGGGGACTTCCGGTCATCTTGGGCGATGATCCTTCTGCTTTCTTCAAGACCTGCTTTGTAAGCAAATTCATTTTTTTATAATGTTGCAGATGCATGTTCCTTTGTTTTTATTTTATTTTCAAACCATTATCAGGACTATGTGCTACAGTTTTATTCAGTATTTCAGACTTGGACTTTTTTTTATTTTATTTTTACCATAAATTGTCTGTATGTTTAATCAGTGGCATGAAATTAACTGAAAAAACTTGGCTGAAAAAATATGGGTTCAGTTAACATTAAAAATGTTGCTGTAATTGTACAGTGAAAAGCAAGCCTGAACAAGCCAGCCTCATATCTTGTATGAAGAGAGTGTCTTTTACTATATGTCAGTGTACAGTGTTTCTTCTTAGGGTATTTTTATTGTTAACATTTCGAAAATGTATGTGCTAACTAACACACGATTGTACATTTGTTTCTCTGTAAGGACACAGCTGACAATGACTTGTACAGGCAAACTCCAGTGGGATTGCTTTTCATCGGTGAAGAGAACCTTAAGCTGAACCCGTCCCAAAGTGGGAATCATCTTGGAAGGGAATGTGGTGATGGATGACCTGGCCAACCTTCCTCAGGCCTTCTGTGTCCTTTTTAGACTGATATATGCCCTGCACCTGGACTATCCCAAATACATGAAAAACACTTTTTGCTTTGTTCAGCAGGTGATGTTGAACCTGGGTAAAAGTGAGCTGGCACCCAAAATTCAGACTCTGATAAACCAACTTACAGTATAAAGAGGTGTTGTTACACTATTCTCCAGATATGAGAAATATTGTTTGTTCTTTTAGAAAAGTGACTTGTTTGCACTGATATGCCCTGTTCTGATTTGCTGTTCTAACTCATTGCACTACTGCTTCAGATACCAGGTGCCTAATTTTTTTTGTTGTTGTTCTTTTAGGAAAATGTTGTGTTTGCACTGTTATGCACTTTTTCTATTTTATGTTATTGGATTGGCACTGATATGTCTGGTTTCATTCAGATTAACAAACACAAAAACTGAGGAAATCAGTTTGCAGTGTTAAGTGGTGTTCTGAATCGTTGCACTACTGCTCCTGATACCAGGTGCTAGTTTTATGTTGTGGCTTTTAGAAAAACAACCCGTTATGTGTATGTTCACAATAAAGCATTTTACCCCTAACCGGGGTGTTTTCAACAAATGTTTCATCTGATTTCTTGATCTGAATAGTATTTATAATGCACCAGATTAAAAGCTGAAATAATAAATTTAATGATGATAACTGAACTAGGGGAAGAAAGATAAGTAAGCTACAACTAGGTATTGGTACATTATACTTAAGATATTAAGTGTATTAATTGTGCAAAGGAGTTAACTTGGCAAAACATGTCAAGTTAAATCAATTTTGAATTGAGTGTAATGTACTTTACATTTTAAGTTAAATGTACTTAGGTTTTCATTACACATTACTTATTTTTTTAAGGCAACCAATTTCCTCAAATTCTTAAGTAA
>JBCEWE010000704.1:70000-126041 GCA_039877035.1 Silurus lanzhouensis | reverse complement strand
GTGTGTATTTATGTGGATATGCGGTTGTAAGATTACCTGATGAAATAGTTGAAGCTAAATCATTACAATACAAAAGTACACACATCCTTTACTTAAGTAGAAGTGCAGATACTCATGTTTTAAAAAACTCAGGAAAAAGTTTAAGTACTGATTATACCTTTTTACTCAAGTGAAAGTAAAGAAATTTTGGCTCTGACATGTACTTCAGTAAAAAAATGTTAATTAATATTAATATTAATTAATATTAGGGCTGTTAATCAAATAAAATATTTAATCACACATTTCTATCTGTTCTAAATGTACCAAATATTAATACTTCCTGTTTTTATTACTTTAAGCAACATGGACATGGAGAAATATGGATGCAACATAGAGCATGAAGACAAAAAATTTTTGTTTTAAAGTAATGATGGTTTAAATGACGTAAATCATCAGGACACCAAACGGAAGCTTGCTATGTTTTCACACGGACAGTTAATGAGGTGACACGGAGAAACCACCTCTTCAAGTCAAGAAGCTTTTATCATAATCAGACTGATTTATGGTCTGTAATGGTTTTATGGGATTTATGGTATAAATCATAGCGATTACAGAATCAGAGAATATTTGTATTTGATGTGAATGTGGTTTATGTAAAAGACATGTTAAGTTTTCTACACATATATTTATGATGTCTGTGAGGTAAATATTCACTGAGATTCAGCTTGTTTTATTGATGTGTTTGTTAAGAGAGATGACATGGCAGAGAGCGCCCCTGTCGGTTTACTTTATTTTACAAAAACACAGCGTTTTGTTGTTATTATAAGTGAATACAAATAAAATTACACATTTTACAGATTTGAATGATGCATTGTTTTTATCTGTACGATCAATAAAGACAGTCATTTAAGTTTGTTTCTCCATTATGAGGGAAAAACACTAAAAAACCATCACCCAGAGGGTTAATTGTGTGAATCATGGTGGATTTGGTGTTCGATTTGAGACTTGGTGCAGAAATAAAACAAATGTTTACTGATTAAAAATTTTTCGGTGGAGTTTATTTATTTATTTTATATTAAGGTAAAGAAAGGATGTTGTGAATAAATGTATGTTTTGCTGGAGGTTTTAATTTCGCCTCTTGTAGTTATTTATTTATGTATTTAAAAAAAAAAATGGTAAAACAGAAATGAGCGCTGAATCGATATCGCGTTAATAAATTAGTGGCGTTTAAAATCATTAGCGTTTGAATTTTGACAGCCTATATATATATAAATACAAATTAAATATATTGTTCTAATGAATGTGTCCAGGCTGAACATCCACATAAAGAACACAAGCAGAGAAAAGATGATGATGATGATGATGATGATGATGATAATCAGGAATGTCTCTGTTCTCAGTCATGTTTACATCAATGACTCCCTCTGTCCCATCCACATTAGCTTTACTTGAAAAGAATCTTTTTATACTTGAATCTTTATTTCTTAAAAAACATCTCTTTATATTCATATTTATCAGTTTATTTTGTCCCCTAAGCCAGGTCAATCTACCACTGAGGAGTCTATATTCAAATAAATACAGGTAAACATCAACTATTTCTATTTTAGCTATATTTCTACACGTTTTTTTGCTATATTTTCTATTGATAGTTAAACGTATATATCTTAAAATTTCTTGATCTTTTATTACAGCCCAGTCACTCATTGTTTAGAAAGTGCAGAAGAGGGGATTTCATCAGGGTGCAGGTAAATAAGACATTTGTATGTAATTTGGTTCACATTTTGTTACATACCATTGTCTCTGAATGTGTAGATAAACTGAACGTAAGATCTGATGGAGCGGAATGCAATGTGTTGAGTTTAAAATAAGTAGATCAACATTAAAGCTTAACACATATCTTTTGGTAAATACTTTAAATATAAATGCAAAATTTTGGACAAAGGGGACCTTAATGGCAGGATCCAGTAGATCATTCAATAAAAACCACAAAGGTCTATGCTTTATGTGCTGTATTGATGCTGTTGCATGACCTTTGCTGCAGAATTTTAAACAACAATTTCCTTGTTTGGAGGAGATGCCAGACCTAAGAGATCACAACACAACTGTGCAAATAGGTAGATTGGCAAAAATAATGAACAGAGCATTTTGGGAATAAAAGGGCCGTCTCTAACTGTGGACTTGCCCAATTTTACCTGATCAATGGTGTGGTCCCTGATTACATGCATTGTGTGTTGCGGGGGGTTGCCGACAGAATAGGCACTTTATGGTTTGATTCCAAAAGCTACAGTCAACCATAGTATACTGTTTGAACACTACAAGTGTAGATGGAAATCTTTTAGCAATCAAGCCTCCAAGTTTTTTTTCCTGAATCCCATGGTCTATTGTTAAACATAGGTTTTGGAAAGCTCACAAATGGCAGAAATGGCTTTAATATTACAATTTGCCAGTCCTGAAGGGGAAACTTCCAAACAAGTATCTTTGCCACTGGGCTTTACATGTACATTTGCTATTTTCAGACATTTGTCAAGAAATATTGACCATGCTCATGAGGCTCTTGAGCTTTATGTTTAATCAATTCAGTCTTTGTATGTGAAGATCAGATGACCTACAATGTTCATTACTCCTGCATTTGACTAAGAGTGTTGAGAATGTGGGTCCTCTCTGGGCCCGGTCTGATTTCATGTTTGAGAATTATAATGGCTACTTGCTCAAGCAAATAAAGAGCAGTAATGCAGTAACTCAGCAGATTTGCAAAAGGGTAGGATGGTCTCCCGCATTGCCACACATAGCTAAGGCCTGCTCATCTCCTATTGTCTCACCTGAAATAAAATCATTCTACAAAGAAATGACCTCCAGTAAACTACTACTATACTATAGCTACTATAACAGAAAAGTTGTCAATGAGAAGTCGTTCACAGTCAAACATACAAAGACAAAGAAAAGGAACAACTCTGTTGTGATAATTGAAAATGGCCTTATTTTTAAGTTTCATACTTTCTGTGTGTCAGTGATGACCAACATCGCTACATGCAGTCAGAAAAATGGAAATTGTACAGTGCAGAAGCTGGTTCGAGGATCTACTGTCATAATATCATTGACCTTCATGAAGACTGATTATTTTTCTACAGAATTTGAAAGAGCAGTTAACAGCAATGACATTATGAGACCATGTATTTACATTCATTGTGAACAGTCTGGTCCTGTTGTTTTTGAACAAATCAAAACATATTGTTGTAAATAATCAAAGTTAAATCAACAATATTTCTAGAACAGTGACCTAAAATGTTATCAATTAAGGGTTAAAAATTGGCTATATATGTGACAGAAAGTCATTTTTGTAAATGTCACATGGACTCTGTTAGTGATGATATGTGTAAGAATCACTTTGAGATTTTGTAAAGTTTAATGTTTGTAGGTTTAAAATAGAACTTTTGTATACACTAAATGTAGAACTGTGATAAAGTTGTGATAAAGAAATTGTTACAAAGGAAGATGAAATCTGGTGATGTCATATTTGAAATTAAAACTTTATTGGTATGTGAAATATGCAACTAAAACCCAGCCATTATGGATGCACAAGCCAGTGCACTCTTAGTGCCGGTCCCAAGCCCGGTAAATGGGAGGGTTGCGTTAGGAAGGGCATCCAGCGTAAAACATGTGCCAAATCAAACTTGCGGATCACAAATGAGAATTTCATACCGGATCAGTCGAGGCCCGGGTTAACAACGACCCGCCACAGGTATCGTTAGCCGACAGGGTACCGGTGGAAATTGGGCTACTGTTGGCCAAAGGAGAAGAAGGAGAGGAGGAAGACGGCAGGGAAAGGAAAATGGAGGAGATTAGAAGTTCGGGGTTGGTACTTTAAATGTTGGTACTATGACGGATAAAGGGAGAGAGGTAGCTGATATGATGGAGAGAAGGAAAGGTAGATATGCTGTGTGTTCAGGAGACCAAGTGGAAAGGGAGTAAGGCCAGGAACATTGGGGTGGATTTAAACTGTTTTATCATGGTGTGGATGGAAAGAGAAATGGTGTAGGGTGATTCTTAAGGAAGAGTACAGTAAGAGTGTAGTGAAGGTTAAGAGAGTTTCTGATAGGGTGATGGTCGTGAAGGTGGAATTTGAAGGGATGATGATAAATGTCATCAGTGCCTATGGTCCACAAGTTGGCTGTGAGATGGAGGAGAAGGAAAAATTCTGGAGTGAATTAGATGAAGTGGTAGATGGTGTACCTAGGAAAGAACGATTGGTGAAAGGGGCAGACTTTAATGGGCATGTAGGTGAAGGAAACAGAGGTGATGAGGAGGTGATGGGTAGGTATGGTTTAAAGGAGAGGAATGTGGAAGGGCAAATGGTGGTAGATTTTGCTAAAAGGATGGAAATGGCAGTGGTGAACACTTATTTTAAAAAGAAGGAGGATCATAGGGTGATGTATAAGAGTGGAGGAAGGTGCACACAGGTGGACTATGTGCTATGCAGGAGATGCAACCTGAAGGAGATTGGAGACAGGAAGGTGATGGCAGGGGACAGTGTAGCTAGACAGCATCGGATGGTGGTCTGTAGGATGGTTTTGGAGGCGAAGAAGAAGAGGAGGAGAGTGAGGACTGAAAGAAGAATAAGATGGTGGAAACTTAAGGAGGAAGAGTGTAGTGTAAGGTTCAGGGAATAGGTCAGACAGAGGCTCGGTGGTGTTGAAGGGGTGTTGGATGATTGGGCAACTACTGCAGGAGTGATGAGTGAGGCAGCTAGAAAAGTACTTGGTGTGACATCTGGAAATAGAAAGCAATGCCTTATTTGCTTTGAGGATGTTGATGGAGAAGTATAGAGAAGGACAGAAGGAATTGCATTGTGTATTTGTGGATTTAGAGAAAGTGTATGACAGAGTGCCAAGAGAGGAGTTGTGTATTGTATGAGGAAGTCAGTGTGTCAGAGAAGTATGTGAGGGTGGTGCAGGACATGTATGAGGACAGTGTGACGGCAGTGAAGTGTGCAGTAGGTACGACAGACTGGTTCAGGGTGAAGGTTGGACTGCATCAAGGATCGGCCCTGAGCCCTTTTCTTTTTGCAGTGGTGATGGACAGGTTGACGGACGAGGTCAGACAGGAGTCTCCCTGGACTATGATGTTTGCAGATGATATTGTGATTTGTGGTGAGAGTAGGGAGCAGGTTGAGAAGAGCCTGGAGAGGTGGAGATATGCGTTGGAGAGAAGGGGAATGAAAGTCAGTATGAGTAAGACAGAGTACATGTGTGTGAATGAGAGGGAGGGCAGTGGAGTGATGCGGTTGCAGGGAGAAGAGGTGGAGAAGGTGGAGGAGTTCAGGTACCTGGGGTCAACAGTGCAAAGTAATGGAAAGTGTGTTAGAGAAGTAAAGAAAAGAGTGCAGGCAGGGTGGAGTGGGTGGAGAAGAGTGACAGGAGTGATTTGTGATAGTAGGGTATCGGCATTGAGTAAAAGACAGGAGGTGGAGCTGGAGGTAGCCGAGCTGAAGATGTTAAGGTTTTCGTTATGAGTGACAAGGATGGACAAGGTTAGAAATGAGTTTATTAGAGGGACAGCGCATGTAGGATGTTTTAGTGACAAGGTGAGGGAGGCGAGATTGAGATGGTTTGGACATGTGCAAAGGAGGGACATGAATCATATTGGTAAAAGAATGCTGAGGATGGGGCCACCAGGTAGGAGGAAAAGAGGAAGGCCAAGGAGGAGGTTCATGGATGTGGTGAGGGAAGACATGCAGGTAGTTGGTGTGAAAGAGGCAGATGTAGAGGACAGGGTGCTATGGAGACAGATGATCCGCTGTGGCGACCCCTAATAGGAGCAGCCGAAAGAAGATGAAGAAAAAGAAGAAGAAGAAGAAATATGCAACTAAACCTTGTAGACACACTAATAAATAATTTAGTAATTAAAATGTGTGCTTGTGTGTGTAGTTTAAATGTTGTATTGTATCTAAATGTGAAAATCAGTATACAGTATGACTATTATTGACTATAGGCATAAAGACCACACGTAGGTGAAGATAAGAGCAAAGTCATGAGTGAAGTACAGATTTCATATTCAATTATCTTTCCCTGTGTTTTTACATCATGAACATCTATAAGGCTTTAGTCATATGTAGGATGTATAGAACATATATAATCAAAAATACATTCATATTTACAGCTGTTTTTAACAGGACTGTTTTTATTTTGATGGGAGCAACATCCCCTGCATTGATTCTAGGAGGAGCATCTTCCATTTCCAGCTGTGTTTTTCTGACCATCCTGTGTGAAAGAGAGAGAGAGAGAGAGAGAGAGAGAGAGAGAGAGAGAGAGAGAGAGAGAGAGAGAGAGAGAGAGAGAGAGAGAACAGACAGATAGTGAGAACATTTTACTATGAAAACCACTGGTTTGTTGGATTGCGGTACTGTTTGTTGACCACACCCATTCTGTATGTAAACTGGCTAATCAGCACACGGTTTGCTTAATGTTCTAGCCAATCATCTATAATAAGGGGCGGGACTTGTACTGAGTATGTAGCGCCAATTATGTGATGTCATCACATGACCTGCCCTGTAGCCTGGTGGTCACGTGGTCGTTTACGGTGCTCAATAAGGTCCTGTAATTATTTTGGTTTTGTTTTTGCCTCCGCACACAAATTTATTTATTTGTATGTTTTTGTTATGTATTCATTCATTTAAACTGTAAACAATGCAAAAAAAAAAATGTTCATGTTTTTTTTTCTGTAAAGTTTAAATAACATTGTATTTTTTATTTCTTGAATTTGAACTGTTTTTCTTTAGTTGTTTTTGCTCTTGTTGTGAAGTGAAGTTTGTGTCATTGCTGCTACACTGTGCATCTGTGCATCATTTATGCATCATTTATTTATGGCTCAAAGATTACAATACACTTTAGGCTTTTATCACATTTTCTACTTTCATTCATCTGATTATCTCCCCAGTGTCCAACTGCTCCATGGCTTTGTGTATCAGTCACCTCACAACTATAGGAAAGATTTACCCTAATCTCCTTTCTTTCTTGATTCAATCTCTCAGTTAGTTTCTACTCACTCAGGGTGAAACCTGGGGCTGTTTAGATGAACACAACGTTGATTCCTGGCAGGATTTGAGGAAAGACACACGGTTACTCAGACCACATCTCTGTTATGCTAATTCCAGCATACAGACCGCTCATTAGATGCTCTAAACCAGGGGTCTCCAATCTTTTCCAGAAAGGGCCGATGTGGGTGCAGGTTTTCATTCCAACCAATCAATGGTCACACCTGATAGTCATTGAAAATGAAGATCATTAGATTTGAACAGGTAGGATTTGGTGTGGACTTGCTTGGTTGGAATGAAAACCTGCACCCACACTGGCCCTTTCTGGGAAAGATTGGAGACCCCTGCTCTAAACCCTAAACGCTTCTGAAACAGGTGAAAACCTGGCCAGCAGGAGGCGCCTCTGCTCTTCAGGACTGTTTTGTGTGCAAAACTGGGACAAGTGCGTTGATCATGTGATCATCTCCAAGACCATCACTACATGCTCCAACCAGAAGCAGTGGATGACCGCAATAGTGTGTACCCACGGAGTAGAGTAAACCCACGGAGGTCTACTGGATCAGACAAGGTTCCTGGCAGAGTGCTCAGGGAATGTGTAGAGCAGATAGTGGATGTCTTCACCGACATCTTCAACATCTTCCTGAGCCGCAACTTTGTTCCTACGCACCTCAAGACGACGACCATCATCCCTGTGCTAAATTCTACAGTCTCCTGCCTCAATGACTACCATCTCATCACACTCACACCCATTGTGATGAAGTGCTTCAAAAGGCTCGTCATGAAGCACATCAAGACCCAGCTTCCACCCTCACTGAACTTCATGCAGTTTGTGTCGTCCAAAACCATCAATGCAACATATTTATTCTCGACGTGTATAAATGTACTGCAGTACCACATGAATGAGTGTTTGTACAGCATACATGCACACACACAAACACACACACTTTTCAGGATAAACCAAATAATCACACACTTTTAATTACTAAAAAAAAATATCCATCCGTTTGAATGTTGTATTATATATAAGTTCTCAGAGATATAAAGCACATCTGAATATATAGATAGATAGATAGATAGATAGATAGATAGATAGATAGATAGATAGATAGATAGATAGATAATTATAGTAAATATAACGACTCTTGTTCAGTTTAAGTGTAATTTTAATCAGTTAAATAAAAAAACTAAACACCGGCGAATTTTTTGTAGTTGTAAAATGCTACCGCCTGGTGTGATATGAGGCATTGCAACTTGTCGCAAGCGGTACTTTTGATATTTTTGCTGTTTCCACACGGACGGTTTTTACTTGTCGGACCTGCGCTTCATGCCAGATTTTAGAACTGATTTGAGAATAGAATAGAATAGAATAGAATAGAATAGCGTTTATTTGTCACATATACATTACAGCACAGTGAAATTTTGTTCTTCGCATATCCCAGCTTCTAAGCAGCCATGATACGGCGCCCCTGGAGCATAGAGGGTTAAGGGCCTTGCTCAAGGGCCAAGAGTGGCAGCTTGGCATACCGGGGCTTGAACCCCCGACTTCTGATCAGTAACCCAGCGCCTTAACCGCTGGAGTAAAAACAAATATTTAATGTTTATTTTTCTGTGGATTTATTTATTAAATATCCGACTAAAGCAAGAACATCTTAAATAAATTTGTGTTGCGTTTGAAGTTTTATTTTCACTCTTTTTATAAATATAAATGTTTAAAAATTGGACGAGTTCTCAGTGAATCATGAATAATTAAGCAAATAATAACATGAATGAAATCGTTGTGACTTTTATATATAATATATATATATATATATTCTTTATTCTATTATATATTTTTTATTTTATAATAGCTATCCTATTTTTTTTATATATGTAGAATATTGTTAGATACAAGATACATTGCTAGATTTATTATTATTATTATTATATTATTATTATTATTATTATAAAGATGATTATATTGATAATAACAGACTCTTGTACAGTTTAAGTGTAATTTTAATGAAATTTGAGGTAAAATAAAAAAAAAATTAGAACTTCGGCGATTTTTGTAGTAGTAAAATGCTACCATCTAGTGGTGATATGAGACATTGCAACTTGTCGAGCGGTACTTTTGGTATGTTTGCTCTGTTTCTACACGTACGGTTTTTACTTGTCGGACATGTGCTTCATGGCAGATTTTATTAGTAAAAACAAATGTTTAATGTTTATTTTTTGGTGGATTTATTTTTTAAATATCCGACTAAAGAAAGGACGTAGTGAATACATTTTTAAATAAAGTTTTAATTTCGCCCTTTTTATATTTAATAAAAATGTACGTGTTCTCAGTGAATCGTGAATAAAAAACTTTCTTTCGGCTTCTCCCATTAGGGGGCGCCACAGCGGATCATCCGCATGTTTGATTTGGCATGTTTTTACGCTGGATGTCCTTCCTAACACAACCCTCCGCATTTATCCGGGCTTGGGACCGGCACTAAGGCTTGTGCAACCCTAATGCCTAAAGACCACCAGGGAACCTACAAGATACATTACTAGATTTATTATTATCATCATCATCATCATCATCATCATCATTATTATTATTATTATTATTATTATTATTATTGAAAAAAAAGGTTATTATATTGATAATAACAGACTCTTGTACAATTTAAGTGTCATTTTAATCAGTCTTTTACGTCATTATTTATTTTTCGCAAAACTTTGTACTTTTACTCATTAATTTTTCCCCCCATAAATATCTGTACTTTCTACTTCTTACATTTTTAAAAACAGACTCATTACTTTAATTTTAATCCATCTGGTGAAAAAGTGTTGAACACATGAAGAAAGGCAGGTGAAAAAAGGCATGGAAGTCGAGACACCAGCTGAAATCAATCAGTAATTAGAAAGCAGTTCTGCCCCGTGTCAGTGAAAATCAATATCAGCTGCTTCAGTCCCAACTAATGACCTGTATAAAGATCTCATTACCAAGGTGTCACACAAGAAACATCTCATGATGGGTAAAAGTGAAGAGCTCTCTCAAGACCTTCACAACCTTACTGTTGCAAAACATACTAATGGCATTGTTTACAGAAGGATTTCTAAACTTCTGAATGTTCCAGCGAGAACTGTTAGGATCATAATCCAGAAGTAGAAAGAACATCATCTCACCATAAAGCAGCCATGACCAGGTGCTCCTCACAAGATTTCAGACAGAGGAGCAAAAGAATATCAGAAGAGTTGTCCAAGAGCCAAGGACCACTTGTGGAGAGCTTCAGAAAGACCTGGAATTAGCAGCTACAACTGTTTAGAAGAAAAGCGCCTGCTGCAAAGAAGTGAGACCTGACCCAGCTGAAGACCTGGTGCCCAGTGTCACTACTGTACTGTACTGTACTGTATAGGTATGTTGTTCTCTATTTCCAATATGAAGGATGTAAAAGTAGGAACTCTTAATCTAAATGCTGCTAGAGCTGCTCAGAAAAGAATGGTGTTGTTTGAGTTTATAAAGCTGAAACGGATTGATGTCATGTTTATTCAGGAATCACACAGGGATCATAAAACTGAAGTGGATTGGATGTGCTCTACTAGTGGAGGAGTAGCAATACTCTTTTCAAAAAACTTTCTACCAACCTCTTACACAATGGAAGAAATAGTTAAAGGGCACATTTTAAAAGTACAAGCAAAATTGGAAAACACAAAACACAGCAGGGATAATGTTTTATCTATGGCGAGACTCGATAGATTCTATGTGTTCAGTTTTCATGCAAATCGTTTTAAAGACTGTAAAATCGTCCCGCAATGGAAAAACTAGAAAACTACAACCCAAATCAGAAAAAGTTGGGACAGTATGGAAACGCAAATAAAAAAAGAAAGTAGTGATTTCTAAATTTACTTTGACTTGTATTTCATTGCAGACAATATGAACACAAATATTTCATGTTCTGTTTGGTCAACTTCATGTCATTTGTAAATATACATCCTTTCCTGTCATTCAGACCTGCAACACATTCCAAAAAAAGTTCATGGAAATCCAGGAAGAGAGAGGGAGAAAAAAAAAGAAAAGGAAAATGGTGCACTTATGTTTCTAGCACACAGATGAAGAACAGAAAATGATCCAGGTTCAGAGGAAACAAGGGGCTCGCCAGTCTCCACCAATGTTGAGCTCCTAGCTGATGGTAGAAACGATTCTATTCCAGAGCTCAGAGAACTCCTCATCCAGCATAAAGAGAGATGTCAAACTAATTGGAAAGAGGGAACAAGGGGAGGGAGAAAAAAAAAAAACCATGCAAAAACAAGGCAGGAAAAATAATTTATTGCAGTAAATTCCCATTTACACACATTAATATTTCTAATTATAATTTTCAATGTAATAATGTTCAAAATGCATCAACACATTTACTGACACTCAATTTTATAACAATAAATTGCTTCTTTTATCTAAATAATTGCTTAATTTATCTGCGAGCATTCAATTAGCCTATAGCTGATATCAGAGCATGAGACTGCATGGTTAGCAGAACACCACATGACCTATGTTACACACACCACACTGATACGATTGGCAATCTACATGAAAACTTAAGCAGCAAATCAAATGTTAATTTATTACTTCACTTAGATGTTTAAACATTTCAGAGGAATTATCCACAGTATGATTTTAAAATGTCTGACTTCACAAAAGACTGAACAATACACAAGCCATAACTCAATAAGGTTGTCTTAGCACAAAAAAAGTAAAAAACTAACACCAAGAAAGAGAAATGGTACTAAATAATACCAGATGAACTAAGGGAAATCGCTTTCACAAAGTCATCAGCTTGGGTTTTCATTTAGTTTATTGTTTCCTTTTTAGTACTGCTAATGGCATGCATCTTTTTTTCTGTTCAAGGCTCCTCCCCCTCTGATCAGCACCAATGATGACGAAGAACAATCAATGAGCTACTCTTAATTATTTAATCTCATAAATATTTCTGGTTTGTGACTTTTACTAATTTCTTTTGCCAATATTTAATTCAAAAAACCTTAAAATATTATATTTAAAATATGATTTAAAATTATTGTGCATTTGTATAATTCTTCTCTTTTTTTTAGGTTTTGATCCGGTTCTTATGACCTTTGTTACACTAGCAACAAGTACATGCCTAGTAATGTCAGAAATCTATCTAAACCCACCCACTTCTCCAGAAGAAGCAATTGAACTTGACCCGTTTTTTTATCAAGCCTACATACAGATTATTTTAGAGTTGTATTTATGTACAACCATTTATTATTACAATTTATTCATTTCCAGTTTTAAGTGCAATTGCATCATTCAGACAGAAATATTAGGGGATTCAATTCATGAGGGGGGGGATGCCACAGCTTCATATTAAAAAGCCATGACAGAGTGGAAAGACTTTATTGGGAAGTAATATATTGGTGATTACTGGGAAGTAGTAGGGGTAAATGTTAAAGTAAATTCAGTGAGTTTAACTCTTTTTTTGTGTGTGTGTGGGGGGGGTGTTTATACAGAAGACTTGTATGTTTTTGTTCTTTTTTCTTGGGCATCTCTGTTACAAGTTGTTTTGTAGTTTTATTACAGTGTCAGATTCTCATGTTGATTGTGATTCTGTGTTCAGCAATGGCAGCACATGTAGTGTTTTATGTTACAGTAAGTTGAAGTATTTTGAGAAGCAGTAAAGTGAGCTTTGTTTTGTGCATGGTAACTATTCTGTGTAAGAAGACAGGTTTTCATATGAATAAATAATTTTTGACTCTGAATGCATGGTCTTGATTTTAGTTTATATAACCTTGTTTTAAGTTTAAATTACTCATTTTAAGACAGATTACCTTATAACAAATCCTAAATTAAGAAGAGTTGTCTTGTTTAATAGCTCTGGTTTTAAGATCGTTTCACACAAATTAAGAAAAGCAAACTCTTAAAAAAAGAATTACACCTTAGTTTTAAAATTGCAAATGCAAATGTGGTGAGCTGGAACTTGACATGCATGTGTTGTGCTCTTCCCAACATTCCCAAAGCTTGCTCTCTTTTGGGGACTGAATAAGAAAATAGTTTAAGAGATGGTTCACTCTAAAACTACATTTCAGTCATCAACGACTGATAAATATGAAAATTAAGGACAAAACGTCATCTTCATCAGCAAATTTTGTGCAATTACTTCAATCAATCCTCATAATACTATGCAGATAAAACTGTGACAGTGGACAGGTAAAAAATATATTTTGGAGACATGTTGTAGTTTGCCAAATATTAGAAAATGGTTTGAGGAAGTGCTGTTTGGCCGCGTCTAAAGCTAAATTAATATTTAAAAAGTTGAATTGTATTAAAAGACCCCGTATTGTGCTAACAAACTCTGTGTTGGTTATATAAAAATGAAAACCTCTGCTAAGTTTCCACTGTCAAGGAGGTTAGAAGTTTAAGGCGATGAATTCAAGTTTTAGGGGGGAGCCGTCCCTTTAAGATTTAAACGTTAATGCAAATCTTTGCCATACTTAACACAAGTTGTGAACTGTGACTTTAAGAATGCAGTGCTGCATCTTACCTTCACAAAGGTATTCATAAAGTGAACCCATCTTCTGAAGGTAGTCCTGGGCATAGGTGGAGAGTGTGCAGCGAGGGTTAATATTTTAAACTTGAATTCATTCTTTTGTCTCCTTGCAAGAAGCAGAACAGCCTTGTATCCAATGGCATGGAGTTTCTCAAGCTGCAATCACAACATTGTGTATTTGCTGTTTAAGTAACAAAAAAAAACAGCAAAAAAAGCTAAACATATTAGTTATTGAGAATGTATTACATTATTGCTGAAGCATCCAGGTCAATGCGATTCAGGATTTTTAACTTCATGGTGTATACCCAAGTATGTGCAAACAGGAAAGGCTCCTCCAGCCCCATCACCAAAAAAGCCCAGCAGCATCTCTACTTCCTGAGAAGGCTGAGGAAAGCTTCTCTCCTCCCCCCATCCTGACCATGTTCTACAGAGGGACCATTGAGAGCATCCTGAGCAGCTGCATCACTGCCTGGTTTGGGAACTGCACAGTCTCGGAGCGCAAGACCCTACTGAGGATAGTGAGGACCACTTAGAAGATCATCGGAGTCTCTCTTCCCTCTATCCTGGACATTTACACCACCCGCTGCATCTGCAAAGCAAATAGCATTGTGGACAACCACACACACCCGTCACACACACTTTTCACTCTCCTACCATCAGGGACGGAGGGGGGGGTTAGGTTAGGTCCTCCACCTCACAAGCCTGAGCTCCATCAACTCCCACAGCCACCACCTAATCTCTTTCTTCTCTGGTCTTTTAAGGCGATTGACTTGAAATCCTTTGGGGTCTTCCCGCGCAGGTTCGAATCCTGCTGACTACGATTCACTTTCTGTTTACATTTCCTATGAATTACCCCGATCCAGTAAGTTTACAGGTTGTTATGTTAATATTGCTTCCAGTTTAAGTAGGGGATGATAGAGAATTGTGTAGTAGTCGTGGCCGAGTGGTTAAGGCGATGGACTAGAAATCCATTGGGGTTTCCCCGCACAAGTTCGAATCCTGCTGACTACGATTCACTTTCTGTTTACATTTCCTATGAATTACCCCGATCCAGTAAGTTTACAGGTTGTTGTGTTAATATTGCTTCCAGTTTAAGTAGGGATGATAGAGAATTGTGTAGTAGTCGTGGCCGAGTGGTTAAGGCGATGGACTAGAAATCCATTGGGGTCTCCCCGCACAAGTTCGAATCCTGCTGACTACGATTCACTTTCTGTTTACATTTCCTATGAATTACCCCGATCCAGTAATTTGACAGAATGTTGTGTTAATAGAGGCTTACAGTTTAAGTAGGGGATAATAGAGAATTGTGTAGTAGTTGTGGCTGAGTGGTTAAGGTGATGGACTAGAAATCCATTGGGGTCTCCCTGCACAGTTTCGAATCCTGCCAACTCTGATTCACTTTCTGTTCACATTTCGTGTTAATTAGACAGATATGATTCTTTTGCATTTTCTTGTGTTAATAGGGCTTCCAGTTTAAGTAGGGGATGATAGCGAATTGCGTAGTAATTGTGGCCGAGTGGTTAAGGCGATGGACTAGAAATCCATTGGGGTCTCCCTGCGCAGGTTCGAATCCTGCCGACTTTGATTTATTTTCTGTTCACATTTCGGGTTAATTATAAAGATGTGTTTCACTTGTGTTTTCTTGTGTTAATAGGGGTTCCAGTTGAAATAGGGGTGACTGATAACTGTGCAGTAGTTGTGGCCGAGTGGTTAAGGCGATGGATTTGAAATCCATTGGGGTCTCCCCGCAGAGGTTTGAATCCTGCTGACTACGATTCACTTTCTGTTTCCACTTCCTATGAATTACCCCGATCCAGTAAGTTTACAGGTTGTTCTGTTAATAGGGCTTCCTGTTTAAGTAGGGGATAATAGAGAATTGTGTATTAGTTGTTGCCGAGTGGTTAAGGCGATGGATTTGAAATCCATTGGGGTCTCCCCGCAGAGGTTTGAATCCTGCTGACTGCGATTCACTTTCTGTTTACATTTCCTATGAATTACCCCGATCCATTGAGTTTACAGTTTGTTGTGTTAATAGGGCTTCCAGTTTAAGCAGGGAAGACAGTGCCTTGTATTGTAGTCGTGGCCGAGTGGTTAAGGCGATGGACTAGAAAGCCATTGGGGTCTCCCTGCGCAGGTTGGAATCCTGCTGACTACGATTCACTTTCTGTTTACATTTCCTATGAATTACCCCGATCCAGTACTTTTACAGGTTGTTGTGTTAATAGGGCTGACAGTTAAAGTAGGGGATAATAGAGAATTGTGTAGTAGTTGTGTCTGAGTGGTTAAGGTGATGGACTAGCAATCCAGTGGGGTCTCCCTGCACAGTTTCGAATCCTGCCGACTACGATTTGTTTTCTGTTCACATTTCGTGTTAATTATACAGATATGGTTCTTTTGCGTTTTCTTGTGTTAATAGGGCTTCCAGTTTAAGTAGTGGATGATAGAGAGTTGTGTAGTAGTTGTGGTCGAGTGGTTAAGGTGATGGCCTAGAAATCCATTGGGGTCTCCGCGCAGATTCGAATCCTGCCGACTAAGATTTATTTTCTGTTTATATTTCCTATGAATTACACTGATCCAGTAAGTTTACAGGTTGTTGTGTTAATAGGCCTTCCAGTTTAAGTGGTGGATGACAGTGACTTGCGTTGTAGTCGTGGCCGAGTGGTTAAGGCGTTGAACTTGTAATTGATTGGGGTCTCCCCGAATCCTGCTGACTACGATTCACTTTCTGTTTACATTTCGGGTTAATTATAAAGATGTGTTTTCTTGTGTTAATAGGGGTTCCAGTTCAAATAGGGGTGATTGTTTACTGTGCAGTACACATGGCCGAGTGGTTATAGATAAAGAATTTTGTAGTAGTTGTGGCCGAGTGGTAAATGCAATGGACTAGAAATCCATTGTGGTCTCCCAGCACAGGGTCGAATCCTGCCGACTACGATTTATTTTCTGTTTACATTTCGGAATAATTATAAAGATGTAGTTCACTTGTGTTTTCTTGTGTTAATAGGGGTTCCAGTTGAAGTAGGGGTGCCTGCTAACTGTGAAGTAGCCGTGGCCGAGTGATTAAGGCGATGAATTTGAAATCCACTGGGGTCCCCCTGCGCAGGTTGGAATCCTGCTGACTGCGATTCACTTTCTGTTTACATTTCCTATGAATTACCCCGATCCAGTAAGTTTACAGGTTGTTGTGTTAATAGGGCTTCCAGTTTAAGTAGGGGATGACAGTGACTTGTGTTGTAGTCATGGCCGAGTGGTTAAGGCGATGGACTTGAAATCCATTGGGGTCTCCCCGCGCAGATCAGAATCCTGCTGACTACGTTTCACTTTCTGTTTAATTTTCGGGTTAATTATAAAGATGTGTTTCACTTGTGTTTTCTTGTGTTAATAGGGGTTCCAGTTGAAATAGGGGTGACTGCTAGCTGTGCAGTAGTTGTGGCCGAGTGGTTAAGGCGATGCACTTGAAATCCATTGGGGTACCCCTGCGCTGGCTCGAATCCTGCTGACTACGAATCACTTTCTGTTTACATTTCGGCATAATTATAAAGATGTAGTTTACTTGTGTTTTCTTGTGTTAATAGGGGTTCCAGTTGAAGTAGGGGTGACCGCTAACTGTGAAGTAGTTGTGGCTGAGTGATTAAGGCGATGAATTTGAAATCCATTGGGGTCCCCTTGCGCTGGCTCGAATCCTCCTGACTACGATTCACTTTCTGTTTACATTTCCTATGAATTACCCCGATTCATTAAGTTTACAGTTTGTTGTGTTAATAGGGCTTTCAGTTTAAGCAGGGGATGACAGTGCCTTTTATTGTAGTTGTGGCCGAGTGGTTAAGGCGATGGCCTTGAAATCCATTGGGGTCTCCCTGCGCAGGTTCGAATCCTGCTGACTACGATTCACTTTCTGTTTACATTTCCTATGAATTACCCCGATCCATTAAGTTTACAGTTTGTTGTGTTAATAGGGCTTACAGTTTAAGTAGGGGATGACAGTGACTCGTGTTGTAGTCATGGCCGAGTGGTTAAGGCGATGGACTTGAAATCCATTGGGCTCTCCCCCTGCAGGTTCGAATTCTGCTGACTACGATTCACTTTCTGTTTACATTTTCTATGAATTACCCCGATCCAGTAAGTTTACAGGTTGTTGTGGTAATAGGGCTTCCAGTTTAAGTAGGGGATGATAGAGAATTGTGTAGTAGTTTGGGCTGAGTGGTTAAGGTGATGGACTCGAAATCTATCGGGGTCTCCCCGCACAGAGTCGACTCCTACCGACTACGATTCGTTTTCTGTTCACATTTCGTGTTAATTATACAGATATAGTTTTTTTGCGTTTTCTTGTGTAAATAGGGCTTCCAGTTTATTTAGGGGATGATAGAGAATTGTGTAGTATTTGTGGCCGAGTGGTTAAGGCGATGGACTAGAAATCTATTGGGGTCTCTTCGCGCAGGTTCGAGTCCTGCTGACAACGATTTGTTTTTTTTTCTGTTCACATTTCGTGTTAATTATACAGATATGTGTTATTTGGGTTTTCTTGTGTTAATAGGGCTTCCAGTTTAAGTAGGGGATGATAGAGACTTGTGTAGTAGTTATGGTCGCGTGGTTAAGGTGATGGACTTGAAATCCATTGGTGTCTCCTTGTGCAGGTTAAAATCCTGCTGACTTTGATTCACTTTCTGTTTTTTATTCCTTATTAACTCTCTTCTCTAACTTCACCATTCACTTCATTGACCATTACACTCACATCAGTGACCATCACACTCACATCAATGACCATCACACTCCCATTACTGATCTTTACACATCACTGATTATCACACACTCATCACCGACCATCACACTCATCACTGACCACTAAACTCACATTTCTGACCATCACAATCACATCACTGATCAACACACATCACTGACTTTCAAACTCACATTGCTGACAATCACATGACCATCACATGACCATCACACTCATCACTGACCATCACAATTACATCACTGATCATCAACCTCACATCACTGACCATCACACTCATCACTGACCATCACATTCACATCACTGACCATTACTGACCATCACAATCACATCACTGATCATCACACTCATCACTGATCATCACACTCAACACTGATCATCACACTCACATTACTGACTATCACATTCACATTACTGACCATCTCACTAATCACTGACCATCACACTCATCACTGACCATCACGCTCACATCACTGATCATCACGCTCACATCACTGATCATCACGCTCACATCACTGACCATCACGCTCACATCACGGACCATTACACACTCATTACTGACCATCACACTCACCACTGACCATTACACACTCATCACTGACCAACACACTCACATCACTGACCATTACACTCACATCACTGACCATCACACTCATCACTGACCATCACACTCACATGACGGACCATTACACACTCATCACTGACCAACACACTCACATCACTGACCATTACACTCACATCACTGACCATCACACTCATCACTGACCATCACACTCACATGACGGACCATTACACACTCATCACTGACCATTACACTCACATCACTGACCATTACACTCACATCACTGACCATTACACTCACATCACTGACCATCACACTCACATCACTGACCATCACACTAATCACTGATCATTACACACATCACTGACCATCACACTCATCACTGACAATCACATTCACATCACTGATCATCACACTCATCACTGATCATTACACACATCACTGACCATCACACTCATCACTGATCATTACACACATCACTGACCATCACACTCATCACTGATCATTACACACATCACTGACCTATCACACTCATCACTGACCATCACACTCATCACTGACCATCTCATTCACATCACTGATCTTCACACTCACATGACTGACCATCACACTCATCACTGACCATCACACTCGCATCACTAAACAATAGAGAGAAAAGGAGAAACATGTAAAGTGAAATCTTTGAAATCTGAATGTGGAGTAAAAGAAGCTGTAGGTTCTTCAGCTCCAGACAGTATTTTCAGGTGTTAATCTACTGGAAATACACTGATCATCACACTCATCACTGATCATCACACATTTATCACTGACTATCACACTCGTCACTGACTATTACTCACATCACTGACCATCACATGACCATCACAATCATCACTGACCGTCATATTCACATCACTGATCATCACACTCATCACTGATCATCACACTAATCACTGATCATCACACTAATCACTGATCATCACACTCACATCACTGACCATCACACTCATCACTGACCATTACATTCACATCACTGACCATCACACTTATCACTGACCATCACACTCATCACTGACCATCACAATCACATCACTGATCATCACACTTAACACTGATCATCACACTCACATCACTGACCATCACACTCACTACTGACCATAACACACTCATCACTGACCATCACACTCAAATCACTGACCATGACGCTCATATCACTGACCATTACACACTCATCCACACCCACACTCATCGGATCCTTGGCAGAAACATCATACAGAAATGAACCTGAGATATTAGAGGAGTGGTAGGAGTTCTACCTCCCAGATCACATGTACGTGTAGGTGATTGGTGTTTTTAAGGAGTTCACCTGTGACTCCCTCGAAGATGAACTGGTGCTGATAGGGTATGAGGATGGAAAAGTGTTTGCTAATGAAGGTAACAGGCTCCATCTTACCAATAACAACCTTAAGGAACCTTTGAACATGGCCTTCAGTTACCAGGAACCAAAGAGTACATTCGAGGTCAAAGCTTTGAGGACATGATGAGATGGACTTCAGTGTTTCTAAGTTTAATTCCAGCTTCAAGAGCTTCCTGATTTTCAATCTCTCATATAAATCCTTTACATGATCAGAGATCATCGATCTTCACAAACCTTTTACACAATATCATCTAGTGATACAGAACATCATTTAGCATAATATTAGGAACAATAAGGAGAATTATGCATTATTCAATTATAAACAACACTTATTTATAATTAATATCATCTTTTTATTTTCTTGATATTTTGAGTCAGTGAGATCCCTTAATGTCTAAAATCAAACACTAAATACTTCTGATAAATCACACAGAAATATTTTTACTTTAGTATTTTAATACATTATAGACTTACAGAGTGCAAGTGTAGTGTGTGTGTGTGTGTGTGTGTGTGTGTGTGTGTGTGTGTGTGTGTGTGTGTGTGTGTGTGTGTGTGTTTACAGTGTTTAATGAAAAACACAGTCATAAGGGATGCACAAGTCAGCTCACTCTTAGTGTCGGTCTCAAGTCCGGATAAATGTGGAGGATTGTGTTATAAAGGACATCCAGCATAAAACATGGCTTTAAGGAGAGGAATGTGGAAGGGGAGATGGTGGTGGATTTTGCTAAATGGCAGTGGTGAACACTTATTTTAATAAGAAGGAGGATCATAGGGCGATGTATAAGAGTGGAGGAAGGTGCACACAGGTGGACGATGTTCTATGGAGGAGATGCAACCTGAAGGAGATTGGAGACAGGAAGGTGATGGCAGGGACAGTGTAGCTAGACAGCATCAGATGGTGGCCTGTAGGATGATTTTGGAGGTGAAGAAGAAGAGGAGAAGAGTAAAGACTGAAGAAGAATAAGATGGTGAAAGAGGAAAGAGTGTAGTGTGAGATTCAGTGAGGAGGTCAGACAGGGGCTCGGTGGTGGTGAAGAGGTGCTGGATGATTGGGAAACTACTGCAGAAGTGATAAGGGAGAGTATGTATGGTTTAGAGACAGTGACATTGAGTAAAAGAAAGGAGGTGGAGCTGGAGTTAGCAGAGCTGAAGATGTTGAGATGTTCGTTAAGAGTGACGACGATGGACAGGATTAGAAATGAGTTTATTAGAGGGACAGTGCATGTAGGACGTTTTGGAGACAAGGTGAGGAAGGTGTGATTGAGATGGTTTGGACATGTGCAGAGGAGGGACATGGGGTATATCAGTAGGAGAATGCTGAGGATGGAGACACCAGCAAGGAGGAAAAGAGGAAGACCAAGGAGAAGGTTTATGGATCTGGTGAAGGAAGTCATGGCTGTAGTTGGTATGAAAGAGGCAGATGTAGAGGAGAGGGGGGTATGGAGACGGATGATCCGCTGTGGCACCCCCTAATGGGAGCAGCCGAAGGAAGAAGAAGAAGAAATAAATAACAAATAATACCAAACAAATAACTACAAGACTAGAACACTGTGATCAAATGTTTATTTCATGTTGTGCATGTCTTGTTGAGCACAAAATCCTCGTTATCCACATTGAAATACACGATATGAACAAACAAAAAAAGTATAGCGAAAGCGATTTGATAAATGTATTTACAAATAACCAAATTAATAACAAATAAATAACAAACAAATAGAACACTGATCGCTGTGAATTTACACTGAATGCTTTTGTAGTATCATCATCATAAACTTGTTTGATGCTGTAGCGACTTCTGTTTTCCTCAGATATTTTTTCCATTCATCCTGTCATCAATCCATCAAAGTAATCTGTCATTGTTTGTACTAAATGTTTTAACTAGTGGCTGTTGGAAATTGTGGCCATATTATTTGTAGCAATCAAGTATTTACTTCTGGCTTCAGTCTCAGCACAGTTACCAGGAGTATTTTTTATTTTGTGTGTGTTTAGGTAGACAAAACAGCTGATTGCAGTTGAAACATGGTGGTGGTTTCACCTTGCTCCGGTTCTTCAATTTGTACGCTCTACAGGTAACACAACTCGGAAGTTCTGGATCTCTAGAGTCATCTGGAAACACTGACATCACAACAGAGGCCACTTTGGGATGGCAGACATGAAGACAGGAAACAGCAGTCATGATCTTGTTGGCGATGTGACTTCCACAGGACAGAGGCACTCCATAGTATCCACACCTGCCACTCTCACAGATGCACATGACGGTGGGAATCAGAGGATATTGACCACCTGATTTGTGACAATTATGGAATAGATCAGGAAATATCTGCTTATGCACCACTGCAGCTGCATCGGTTGAGTCGTACAATGTTGTGGTCTGAGGGAAAAGACATCAGTGAGATATCGAGGGAAATAAAAGTCATTTTATTATTCTAACTGATTCTGTTTCACTGACCAGTTCCAGGAAGTAGGAGAAAGGTGTTTTGAGAGGAACATAGGTTTTGTAGCAGTTGAATGGCCCTGGGAAAGCTTCCATAGTACGCCTTAAAATCTCGCTATCACAACATCAGCACGACTGTATTTTAAAATAATATCTGCATCCAACAGACCAATTTATTGCACAGACAGCGAGTGTGAAATGTAGATCTTTCTGCAACGACAGTGTGCAACTGCAGAGTCATGTGCTAACCTCAGTTTTCTGGGTTTCGGTGGGTCCTCTGTGGAATTCCTTCTTTTCATGGAAGGCTTCCAGGCATCCTCAGCCTTCTTCAACTCTACCTCTTCATTCATAGGCACATTCAAGAGGAACTTGCAGGGTGGAGGCGCCTCCAAATTGCATTCGGCTGCTAAAAGGGCAAACGTTATAAAGGAAAAAAAGAAGGCAAAATATTTGAGATATTACTGATATAATTTATATATTACTGATGATCTGTGAAACAATATTCCTTATTTGGTTTTAAAGTTAAAATAAAGCCCACATGTCAGGAGGCTTAACTTGTGTAGCACCACATCAGGTATGGGTGGAAGCCCTCTGGCTTCTGCATACAATCAGGCATGAACTGGATGCTCAAAGAAAGTCTCTACTATATTGTATCCTCTTATTCTCCATCTCTGGCTCTGAGGAAGGAACGAGCAAAAGCAGACATGAAAAGTAGTGAAAAACATGATGAAGTGTGCGAGTCAGAAGAAGTAGGTCTCACTATGCATGGTGTTGTTGTTGGGCTCTTCCACAGGTGAAAGGACCCCATCGTTGCTTTCCTCCTCAGAGCTGGGCTCGGGTTGGTTGTTCGGCAGCTCGGCTTCCTGCGCTTCGATCTCATCTGCTGGTGTTTCTGCTGAAGCCAGATGCTCCACAATCACAGGAGACACACTGGAATTCTCGACTGTGGTTGAGACTGGCTCAAGGTCAAAGTCAGACTGCTGGAGAGTGAGCTCTGGCTTATCCTCACACACAAACACACCCAATTAATAATAAAACACCAGGATTACTGTGAATTTGTAGTGTAAATGTAGGTTTCACACATTCACCGAAGTGACCGACAGCATTTATATCTTTATTTATAGTTATTTAAAGAAATACTCCAGTGTTGGCACCTGGCTTTGGTGTGACGGCTTGTGCAGGACCGGGCTCACATGAGTAAAAAATAGTGGAAAAGGGAAATGGTAATACAGGGAAATATAAGGAGGAAGGCTGGTGAGCTATTAGCCAGAAGAATCTGCTTCCTCTATGAATGTGTGTGTGACTGTTACCTGCAGAGGCATAGGGACGGAAAAGACATTTCCCACTGGCAGAGTGGGCTTCCGACTACTGCCAGCTTCTGAAATTATCTCCTCCGTGATGTCCTTGTTGTCCTGGTTAGGATCTCGGACAGCGATCTTAATGGGAAATAAATAGCACATGTTTAGAGATAAATAGGTTCATTACTCAGTAAATGCACCAGTACTGAAACAAAGAGTAAGCACACGCACCGTTTTCCTCTTCCTCTTGATAGATGGATGTTGCTGCGGTGGAGGGACCATTGGGAATGGAGTCTGGTTGTACACGGTCTGATCATTATTGTAGAATATCCCTGCAGCCGACACTAATAAGAACAGTATCAGTTTCAATTAAAGACCAACATGTAAGCTGTGAGGATCATAACATCCTACAAGAAAGAGTGAACGATACCTGGGTGGGCCGCGTTGTAGGTGCTCTGGACCTGGCAGAGAAACACGTGGAGTTGAGGTGCTGGGAACGTTAGGTTCAACACGGAATTTACCTGGGACGAGTAAGCGTCCACCCGGGATGTTTCCAGCACCTCTTTCTGCTCTCACAGCTGAGCATGCTTTGCCTGTTTCTCCAAAGCCTCCATCTCCAACTCGAACGAGTCGTCACCTGTGCTCAAAGGCAGACACACAGCCGGCATAGTGCTTATAATAACAGATAGAGTTCAGATGCAGAGATGTGATGAAGTGAGAGGGAATGAATATAGTCAACACTAGTGATAGTCGAGTTAACTAACTACAGACACAAGACAGGAAGACAACAACAATTTAGGATTATTAAAAGGGGAAAAAAGGAGAGATAAATAGTAAAGATTGCTTAAAAACACAGTCAAACACAGGAAGCTACGTCACAGGAAGCCTGCAAGCAGAGAGTCTCCTTTCCACGTCATGACCTGCCCCCATCGTGCTGCCACCTAAAAAGATAAATAACTGACAACAATCTGCACTTACTTTATCTTTAATAAGAATTTACAGTAAATACATAAATAAAATATATTGGCAATTCACACAACAATAAATAAATTGCCAATTCACACAACAAACAAATTAAATAAATTTTTCACTACAAAGTCATTTCACTAAAAACAGACCTTTCTTGCTTAGTTTGATGCAAAGTCATCAATTACATCATCGTTGCAAATCTGACCAGCACTTGTATGGTAGATGTTTATGACAGCGAGGCTGCTGAGGTGCTCTTGTGACATGGTGGATCTCAGGTATGATTTCATTAGTTTCAGTTTTAAAAAGCTTCTTTCTGCTTCAGCTACAGTCACTGGAAGTGTAAGACAAAGTCTGTGTGTGTGTGTGTGTGTGTGCGTGTGTGTGTGTGTGCGTGCATGGTCATGGTATGAGGTGTTGATATTTAGTTCTGTGTAGAGGAAGATGAAGGTTGTTACACGGCTTGTATCTAAACAGTAGCCTTATTAGGGCCCGAGCACCGAGGAGCAGGCCAGAATGGCCTGCACCAGAGGTGCGAAGCCCTATTGTTTTCCTTAGAATTTATTATTTATTTATTTATTATTTTTTTTTTTTACACACATTGGTCATTAGAGGTCCCTTAACATACTCGAAAACTCTTGAAATTTGGCACACACGTCAGAGCCGGACAAAGGCTGGTATACAGGCGTGGCAGGGGGGCTCTGTAGCGCCCCCTGTAATTAAAAAACAAACATTCGTGCACAGATCGGGCAATTATGTTCGCACAAGTACGAGAGTTGGTACACATATAGATCTCATCGACCCGAACAACTTTCACCCTCTAAACTATGAGCTACGCCCAACAGGAAGTCAGCCATTTTGGTTTGTTTTATAAGTGCATGCGGTGAACTTTTAAATACTCCTCCTAGGAAATTCATGCGATTGACACCAAACGTGGCGAACATGATGGCGAGACATTGGACTTGCTAAATTGCGAAGGGATTTTTGATATCTCGAACGGTGCTGCCGTGGCGAGGCGACAAATTTATGGCGAATTCGGAGAACAGGAAGTGTTTAATATCTAAAGCAAAAAATGTCTTTTTCGGACGACAAGCGGTCAGCATGTTCGGCCAAGGATCCCGATCGCATCGATGTGCCTATTGTGAATCTCGGACATAGCGCCACCAACAGGCGCCAGGAAGTGTGTCAGTCACAAAAGGTGGATTTTTTGACAGTTGCATGTGGTGAACTTTTAAATACTCCTCCTAGGATATTCATGCGATTGACACCAAACGTGATCAACATGATGCTGAGACATTGTAGATGACAAATTGGGAAGGGATTTTTGATATCTCGAACACCGTTCCCATGGCAACGCGTCAAACTTTACTTTTATTTCAAGCATATTTAAGCATTTGGCATGCACTTTGTGTGCCTTAACATGCTCGAAAACACCGGAGATTTGGCACAGACGTCAAAATCGTCTGCCATTAGGACCGGTCAAAGGGTGGAACATAGGCGTGGCAATAGGGCTCTGTAGCGCCCCCTGTAATGTAAAAACAAATATTGGTGCACAGATGGGGCAAACATGTACGCACATGAACGAGAGTTGCTAGGCATATAGATCTCATCGACCCGAACAACTTTTACAATCAAAACTATTAGCTCCGCCCAACAGGAAGTCGGACATTTTGAATGGTTTCAAAAGTGCATGTGGTGAACTTTTAAATACTCCTCCTAGGGATTTTATGCGATTGACATCAAACATGGTGAACATGATGCCGAGATATTGCACTTGCTAAATTGTGAAGAGATTTTTGATATTTCGAACGGTGCTGCCGTGGCGAGGCGACAAATTTATGGCGAATTCAGAGAAACAGGAAGTGTCTAATATCTAAAGCAAAAAATGTCTTATTCGGATGACACGCAGTGTGTATGTTCGGACAAGGATTCCGATCGCATCGATGTGCCTATTGTGAATCTTGGACATAGCGCCACCAACAGGCGCCAGGAAGTGTGTCAGTCACAAAAGGTGGATTTTTTGACAGTTGCATGTGGTGAACTTTTAAATACTCCTCCTAGGATATTCATGCGATTGCCACCAAACATAATCAACATGATGGGAAAACATTGTAGATGATAATTTGCAAAGTGATTTTTGTTATCTCGAACGCTGTTCCCATGGAAACGCGTCAAACTTACATTTTATTTTAGGCACATTTAAGCATTTGGCATGCACTTTGTGTGCCTTAACATGCTCGAAAACACCGGAGATTTGGCACAGACGTCAAAGTCGTCTGCCATTAGGACCGTTCGAAGGCTGGAACATAGGCGTGGCAATAGGGCTCTGTAGCGCCCCCTGTAATGCAAAAACAAATATCGGTGCACAGAAGGGGCAAACATGTACACACATGTAAGAGAGTTGGTAGGCATATAGATCTCATCGACCCTGTTGGGCGACCCTGTTGGGCGACCCTGTTGGGCGGAGCCCAACAGGAAGTCGGACATTTTGGATGGTTTCAAAGTGCATGTGGTGAACTTTTAAATACTCCTCCTAGGGAATTCATGCGATTGACATCAGAAGTGGTGAACATGATGCCGAGACATTGCACTTGCTAAATTGTGAAGAGATTTTTGATATTTCGAACGGTGCTGCCGTGGCGAGGCGACAAATTTATGGCAAATTCAGAGAAACAGGAAGTGTCTAATATCTAAAGCAAAAAATGTCTTATTTGGATGACACGCAGTGTGTATGTTCGGACAAGGATTCCGATCGCATCAATGTGCCTATTGTGAATCTTGGACATAGCGCCACCAACAGGCGCCAGGAAGTGTGTCAGTCACAAAAGGTGGATTTTTTGACAGTTGCATGTGGTTAACTTTTAAATACTCCTCCTAGGATATTCATGCGATTGCCACCAAACATAATCAAAATGATGGCGAGACATTGTAGATGATAATTTGCAAAGTGATTTTTGATATCTCGAACGCTGTTCTCATGGCAACGCGTCAAACTTACGTTTTATTTCAGGCATTTTTAAGGCTTTTGGCGTGCTTAGATTAACTTGAAATTTGACACATACATCACATTTGTCGGCTGTTAAGTGTGTCCAAAAAGGTCGGACAAGGGTGTGTCTCTTAAGTGGCCCACTAGCGCCCCCGTTTGTCTAAAATGTGGGGTTTCTTTTACTTACAGTCCCCAAATGGGTCAGTAACAACATGAAATAGTCCACTGATATTTACCCACCTGATGCACTTGCACACCGTGCATTGTTTTCTGGGGGCACCGTATAGCGATACACAAATGTGCGAGGGCCCGCCATCGCTGCTTGCAGCTATATTTTAGGGCCCGAGCACCGAGGAGCAGGCCAGAATGGCCTGCACCAGAGGTGCGAAGCCCTATTGTTTTCCTTAGAATTTATTATTATTTTTTTTATTTTTTTTTTATTTTTTACACACATTGGTCATTAGAGGTCCCTTAACATACTCGAAAACTCTTGAAATTTGGCACACACCTCAGAGTCCTTTGTCACTAGGGCCGGACAAAGGCTGGTATACAGGCGTGGCAGGGGGCTCTGTAGCGCCCCCTGTAATTAAAAAACAAACATTCGTGCACAGATCGGGCAATTATGTTCGCACATGTACGAGAGTTGGTACACATATAGATCTCATCAACCCGAACAACTTTCGCCCTCTAAACTATGAGCTACGCCCAACAGGAAGTCAGCCATTTTGGTTTGTTTTATAAGCGCATGCGGTGAACTTTTAAATACTCCTCCTAGGAAATTCATGCGATTGACACCAAACGTGGCGAACATGATGGCGAGACATTGGACTTGCTAAATTGCGAAGGGATTTTTGATATCTCGAACGGTGCTGCCATGGCGAGGCGACAAATTTATGGCGAATTCGGAGAACAGGAAGTGTTTAATATCTAAAGCAAAAAATGTCTTATTCGGACGACAAGCGGTCTGTATGTTCGGCCAAGGATCCCGATCGCATCGATGTGCCTATTGTGAATCTTGGACATAGCGCCACCAACAGGCGCCAGGAAGTGTGTCAGTCACAAAAGGTGGATTTTTTGACAGTTGCATGTGGTGAACTTTTGAATACTCCGCCTAGGATATTCATGCGATTGACACCAAACGTGATCAACATGATGCTGAGACATTGTAGATAATAAATTGGGAAGAGATTTTTGATATCTCGAACACCGTTCCCATGGCAATGCGTCAAACTTTACTTTTATTTCAGGCATATTTAAGCATTTGGCATGCACTTTGTGTGCCTTAACATGCTCGAAAACACCGGAGATTTGGCACAGACGTCAAAATCGTCTGCCATTAGGACCGTTCGAAGGCTGGAACATAGGCGTGGCAATAGGGCTCTGTAGCGCCCCCTGTAATGTAAAAACAAATATTGGTGCACAGATCAGGCAAACATGTACGCACATGAACGAGAGTTGGTAGGCATATAGATCTCATCGACCCGAACAACTTTTACAATCAAACCTATTAGCTCCGCCCAACAGGAAGTCGGACATTTTGGATGGTTTCAAAAGTGCATGTGGCGAACTTTTAAATACTCCTCCTAGGGAATTCATGCGATTGACATCAGAAGTGGTGAACATGATGCCGAGACATTGCACTTGCTAAATTGTGAAGAGATTTTTGATATTTCGAACGGTGCTGCCGTGGCGAGGCGACAAATTTATGGCGAATTCAGAGAAACAGGAAGTGTCTAATATCTAAAGCAAAAAATGTCTTATTCGGATGACACGCAGTGTGTATGTTCGGACAAGGATTCCGATCGCATCGATGTGCCTATTGTGAATCTTGGACATAGCGCCACCAACAGGCACCAGGAAGTGTGTCAGTCACAAAAGGTGGATTTTTTGACAGTTGCATGTGGTGAACTTTTAAATACTCCTCCTAGGATATTCATGCGATTGCCACCAAACATAATTAACATGATGGCAAAACATTGTAGATGATAATTTGCAAAGTGATTTTTGATATCTCGAACGCTGTTCCCATGGCAATGCGTCAAACTTACATTTTATTTCAGGCATATTTAAGGCTTTTGGCGTGCTTAGATTACCTTGAAATTTGACACATACATCACATTTGTCGGCTGTTAAGTGTGTCCAAAAATTGTCGGACAAGGGTGTGTCTGTTAAGTGGCCCACTAGCGCCCCCGTTTGTCTAAAATGTGGGGTTTCTTTTACTTACAGTCCCCAAATGGGTCAGTAACAACATGAAATAGTCCACTGACATTTTCCCACTTGATGCACTTGCACACCGTGCATTGTTTTCTGGGGGGCACCGTATAGCGATACACAAATGTGCGAGGGCCCGCCATCGCTGCTTGCAGCTATATTTATTTTTTTTTTTACACACATTGGTCATTAGAGGTCCCTTAACATACTTGAAAACTCTTGAAATTTGGCACACACGTCAGAGTCCTTTGTCACTAGAGCAGGACAAAGGCTGGTATACAGGCGTGGCAGGGGGGCTCTGTAGCGCCCCCTGTAATTAAAAAACAAACATTCGTGCACAGATCGGGCAATTATGTTCGCACATGTACGAGAGTTGGTACACATATAGATCTCATCGACCCGAACAACTTTCGCCCTCTAAACTATGAGCTACGCCCAACAGGAAGTCAGCCATTTTGGTTTGTTTTATAAGTGCATGCGGTGAACTTTTAAATACTCCTCCTAGGAAATTCATGCGATTGACACCAAACGTGGCGAACATGATGGCGAGACATTGGTCTTGCTAAATTGCGAAGGGATTTTTGATATCTCGAACGGTGCTGCCATGGCGAGGCGACAAATTTATGGCGAATTCGGAGAACAGGAAGTGTTTAATATCTAAAGCAAAAAATGTATTTTTCGGACTACAAGCGGTCAGCATGTTCGGCCAAGGATCCCGATCGCATCGATGTGCCTATTGTGAATCTCGGACATAGCGCCACCAACAGGCGCCAGGAAGTGTGTCAGTCACAAAAGGTGGATTTTTTGACAGTTGCATGTGGTGAACTTTTAAATACTCCTCCTAGGATATTCATGCGATTGCCACCAAACGTAATCAACATGATGGAGAGACATTGTAGATGATAATTTGCAAAGTGATTTTTGTTATCTCGAACGCTGTTCTCATGGCAACGCGTCAAACTTACGTTTTATTTCAGGCATATTTAAGGCTTTTGGCGTGCATAGATTAACTTGAAATTTGACACATACATCACATTTGTCGGCTGTTAAGTGTGGACAAAAAGGTCGGACAACGGTGTGTCTCTTAAGTGGCCCACTAGCGCCCCCGTTTGTCTAAAATGTGGGGTTTCTTTTACCTACAGTCCCCAAATGGGTCGGTAACAACATGAAATATTCCACTGATATTTACCCACTTGATGCACTTGCACACCGTGCATTGTTTTCTGGGGGCACCGTATAGCGATACACAAATGTGCGAGGGCCCGCCATCGCTGCTTGCAGCTATATTTATTATTATTATTATTATTATATTTTAATAGTTAATGCCCCGTATCTATAAACTAAAGCAAGACTTACTGTAAATAAATGAATCAGCAGGAGGAGCAGCTCAGTGAGGAAATGTCCAGTATATAATTAAACTAATATACAGTCATCACACTAAACGATATGATATATTCTACATCTCCATGGTTACAACATGAGGCACTTCTGACCAAAGAATGGGCTTCTGTAAATAATAAACGTTTAAGATAAAACTTTATTTCCAGAAAGTGGTGTAGAAAGAAAGAAAGAAGAGTAAATAAAACTCCATTTATTTTTCTTCTATACTTTATATTAAATGATTATAGTTTTATGTTTTTTTTTTAGGAAATATTATATAATACATCATATACATATTATATACATCCAGGTGTGTGTGTGTGTGTGTGTGTGTGTGTGTGTGTGTGTGTGTGTGTGTGTGTGTGTGTGTGTGTATGCAGGCAGTAAAGATAGCACTGATCCCATACTGGGTTGATCACCTGACACTAGTAAGAAATGGAGATCAGATCAGAGAGAAAATAAAGAATGGATTGGGTCTGATCCTGTAGCATAAAGATAGAAACTCTATTAAATACTAACTAAAGGACAAAGTAATACATGTGATTTGGACTCCTTCTGCTCTGGGCTTTTTCACATCAACTCCTCAGATCCTGTAGATAAACGTGTTCTCGGTTTGCAGACACGGAAATGCAGGAACACTGGAGTCTTCACACACAATTGTTCATCACCATTAAACACTAGAAGAGAAAGAAGTGAATCAGTAACAGTAGTAAATAACACTGATGTAGTAAATAACGCTGATGTAGTAAATAACACTGATGTAGTAAATAACACTGATGTAGTAAATAACACTGATGTAGTAAATAACGCTGATGTAGTAAATAACACTGATGTAGTAAATAACGCTAATGTAGTAAATAACGCTGATGTAGTAAATAACACTGATGTAGTAAATAACACTGATGTAGTAAATAACGCTAATGTAGTAAATAACACTGATGTAGTAAATAACACTAATGTAGTAAATAACACTGATGTAGTAAATAACGCTGATGTAGTAAATAACACTAATGTAGTAAATAACACTGATGTAGTAAATAACGCTGATGTAGTAAATAACGCTGATGTAGTAAATAACACTGATGTAGTAAATAACACTGATGTAAATAACACTGATGTAGTAAATAACGCTGATGTAGTAAATAACACTGATGTAGTAAATAACACTGATGTAGTAAATAACGCTGATGTAGTAAATAACACTGATGTAGTAAATAACGCTGATGTAGTAAATAACGCTGATTTAGTAAATAACACTAATGTAGTAAATAACTCTAATGTAGTAAATAACTCTAATGTAGTAAATAACGCTGATGTAGTAAATAACACTAATGTAGTAAATAACACTGATGTAGTAAATAACGCTGATGTAGTAAATAACACTGATGTAGTAAATAACACTGATGTAGTAAATAACACTGATGTAGTAAATAACACTAATGTAGTAAATAACTCTAATGTAGTAAATAACCTGATGTAGTAAATAACACTGATGTAGTAAATAACACTATGTAGTAAATAACACTAATGTAGTAAATAACACTGATGTAGTAAATAACATAGTAAATAACACTGATGTAGTAAATAACACTGATGTAGTAAATAACTCTAATGTAGTAAAATAACACTGATGTAGTAAATAACACTAATGTAGTAAATAACTCTAATGTAGTAAATAACACTGATGTAGTAAATAACACTATGTAGTAAATAACACTGAGGTAGTAAATAACGCTGATGTAGTAAAAAACGCTGATGTAGTAAATAACACTGATGTAGTAAATAACACTGATGTAGTAAATAACTCTAATGTAGTAAATAACCACTAATGTAGTAAATACTCTAATGTAGTAAATAAACTGATGTAGTAAATAACACTGATGTAGTAAATAACTCTAATGTAGTAAATAATACTGATGTAGTAAATAATACTGATGTAGTAATAACACTGATGTAGTAAATAACACTGATGTAGTAAATAGTAAATAACACTGATGTAGTAAATAATACTGATGTAGTAAATAGTAAATAACACTGATGTAGTAAATAACACTGATGTAGTAAATAGTAAATAACACTGATGTAGTAAATAACACTGATGTAGTAAATAACACTGATGTAGTAAATAACGCTGATGTAGTAAATAACACTAATGTAGTAAATAACACTGATGTAGTAAATAATACTGATGTAGTAAATAACACTGATGTAGTAAATAACACTGATGTAGTAAATAGTAAATAACACTGATGTAGTAAATAGTAAATAACACTGATGTAGTAAATAATACTGATGTAGTAAATAGTAAATAATACTGATGTAGTAAATAATACTGATGTAGTAAATAATACTGATGTAGTAAATAGTAAATAATACTGATGTAGTAAATAACACTGATGTAGTAAATAGTAAATAATACTGATGTAGTAAATAATACTGATGTAGTAAATAACACTGATGTAGTAAATAACTCTAATGTAGTAAAAAATACTGATGTAGTAAATAACACTGATGTAGTAAATAACACTGATGTAGTAAATAACACTGATGTAGTAAATAGTAAATAACACTGATGTAGTAAATAACACTGATGTAGTAAATAGTAAATAACACTGATGTAGTAAATAACACTGATGTAGTAAATAGTAAATAATACTGATGTAGTAAATAATACTGATGTAGTAAATAACACTGATGTAGTAAATAACACTGATGTAGTAAATAACTCTAATGTAGTAAAAAATACTGATGTAGTAAATAACACTGATGTAGTAAATAACACTGATGTAGTAAATAACACTGATGTAGTAAATAGTAAATAACACTGATGTAGTAAATAACACTGATGTAGTAAATAGTAAATAACACTGATGTAGTAAATAACACTGATGTAGTAAATAGTAAATAACACTGATGTAGTAAATAGTAAATAACACTGATGTAGTAAATAACACTAATGTAGTAAATAACACTGATGTAGTAAATAACACTGATGTAGTAAATAACGCTGATGTAGTAAATAACACTAATGTAGTAAATAACACTGATGTAGTAAATAACACTGATGTAGTAAATAACGCTGATGTAGTAAATAACACTGATGTAGTAAATAGTAAATAACACTGATGTAGTAAATAGTAAATAATACTGATGTAGTAAATAATACTGATGTAGTAAATAACACTAATGTAGTAAATAACACTGATGTAGTAAATAACACTGATGTAGTAAATAGTAAATAACACTGATGTAGTAAATAACACTGATGTAGTAAATAGTAAATAACACTGATGTAGTAAATAACACTAATGTAGTAAATAACACTGATGTAGTAAATAACACTAATGTAGTAAATAACGCTGATGTAGTAAATAACACTAATGTAGTAAATAACACTGATGTAGTAAATAACGCTGATGTAGTAAATAACGCTGATGTAGTAAATAACACTGATGTAGTAAATAACACTAATGTAGTAAATAACACTAATGTAGTAAATAACACTGATGTAGTAAATAACACTGATGTAGTAAATAACTCTAATGTAGTAAATAATACTGATGTAGTAAATAACACTGATGTAGTAAATAACACTGATGTAGTAAATAATACTGATGTAGTAAATAACACTGATGTAGTAAATAATACTGATGTAGTAAATAATACTGATGTAGTAAATAATACTGATGTAGTAAATAATAATGATGTAGTAAATAACACTGATGTAGTAAATAACACTAATGTAGTAAATAACACTGATGTAGTAAATAACACTGATGTAGTAAATAACTCTAATGTAGTAAATAATACTGATGTAGTAAATAACACTGATGTAGTAAATAACACTGATGTAGTAAATAGTAAATAACTCTAATGTAGTAAATAACACTGATGTAGTAAATAATAATGATGTAGTAAATAACACTGATGTAGTAAATAACACTGATGTAGTAAATAACACTAATGTAGTAAATAACACTAATGTAGTAAATAACGCTGATGTAGTAAATAACACTGATGTAGTAAATAACTCTAATGTAGTAAATAATACTGATGTAGTAAATAACACTGATGTAGTAAATAACACTGATGTAGTAAATAACACTGATGTAGTAAATAACTCTAATGTAGTAAATAATACTGATGTAGTAAATAACACTGATGTAGTAAATAACACTGATGTAGTAAATAGTAAATAACTCTAATGTAGTAAATAACACTGATGTAGTAAATAACACTAATGTAGTAAATAACACTGATGTAGTAAATAACACTGATGTAGTAAATAACACTGATGTAGTAAATAACACTGATGTAGTAAATAACACTAATGTAGTAAATAACACTGATGTAGTAAATAACACTGATGTAGTAAATAACACTAATGTAGTAAATAACACTGATGTAGTAAATAACACTAATGTAGTAAATAACACTGATGTAGTAAATAACACTGATGTAGTAAATAACTCTAATGTAGTAAATAATACTGATGTAGTAAATAACACTGATGTAGTAAATAGTAAATAATACTGATGTAGTAAATAACACTGATGTAGTAAATAACTCTAATGTAGTAAATAATACTGATGTAGTAAATAAACTGATGTAGTAAATAACACTGATGTAGTAAATAGTAAATAACACTGATGTAGTAAATAACACTGATGTAGTAAATAACACTGATGTAGTAAATAACTCTAATTGTAGTAAATAATACTGATGTAGTAAATAACACTGATGTAGTAAATAACACTGATGTAGTAAATAGTAAATAACACTGATGTAGTAAATAACTAATGTAGTAAATAACACTGATGTAGTAAATAACGCTGATGTAGTAAATAACACTGATGTAGTAAATAACACTAATGTAGTAAATAACACTGATGTAGTAAATAACACTGATGTAGTAAATAGTAAATAACACTGATGTAGTAAATAACACTGATGTAGTAAATAGTAAATAACACTGATGTAGTAAATAACACTGATGTAGTAAATAACTCTAATGTAGTTAAATAATACTGATGTAGTAAATAACACTGATGTAGTAAATAACACTGATGTAGTTAAATAGTAAATAACACTGATGTAGTAAATAACACTGATGTAGTAAATAACACTGATGTAGTAAATAACTCTAATGTAGTAAATAATACTGATGTAGTAAATAACACTGATGTAGTAAATAACACTGATGTAGTAAATAGTAAATAACACTGATGTAGTAAATAACTAATGTAGTAAATAACACTGGATGTAGTAAATAACGCTGATGTAGTAAATAACACTGATGTAGTAAATAAAATGTAGTAAATAACACTGATGTAGTAAATAACACTTGATGTAGGTAAAATAACACTAATGTTAGTAAATAACACTGAATGTAGTAAATAACACTAATGTAGTAAATAACACTGATGTAGTAAATAACACTAATGTAGTAAATAAACTGATTAGTAAATAACACTAATGTAGTTAAATAATACTGATGTAGTAAATAACACTAATGTAGTAAATAACACTGATGTAGTAAATAACACTAATGTAGTAAATAACACTAATGTAGTAAATAACACTAATGTAAGTAAATAACACTGATGTAGTAAATAACACTGATGTAGTAAAATAACACTGATGTAGTAAATAACACTGATTGTAAGATAAAATAATAAAAAAATGATGTAGTAAATAACACTGATGTAGTAAATACTGATGTAGTAAATAACTCTAAATGTAGTAAATAAACTACTGATTGTAGTAAATAACACTGATGTAGTAAATAGTACTGATGTAGTAAATAACACTGATGTAGTAAATAACACTGATGTAGTAAATAACACTAATGTAGTAAATAACACTGATGTAGTAAATAACACTGATGTAGTAAATAAACTGATGTAGTAAATAACACTGATGTAGTAAATAACACTGATGTAGTAAATAACTAATGTAGTAAATAATACTGATGTAGTAAATAACACTGATGTAGTAAATAACACTGATGTAGTAAATAGTAAATAATACTGATGTAGTAAATAACACTGATGTAGTAAATAACACTGATGTAGTAAATAACACTAATGTAGTAAATAATACTGATGTAGTAAATAACACTGATGTAGTAAAGTAAATAATACTGATGTAGTAAATAACACTGATGTAGTAAATAACACTGATGTAGTAAATAACTCTAATGTAGTAAATAATACTGATGTAGTAAATAACACTGATGTAGTAAATAAACTGATGTAGTAAATAGTAAATAACACTGATGTAGTAAATAACACTGATGTAGTAAATAACACTGATGTAGTAAATAACTCTAATGTAGTAAATAATACTGATGTAGTAATAACACTGATGTAGTAAATAACACTGATGTAGTAAATAGTAAATAACACTGATGTAGTAAATAACTGAATGTAGTAAATAACACTGATGTAGTAAATAACTCTAATGTAGTAAATAATACTGATGTAGTAAATAACACTGATGTAGTAAATAACACTAATGTAGTAAATAACACTGATGTAGTAAATAACACTGATGTAGTAAATAACTGATGTAGTAAATAACTGATGTAGTAAATAACACTGATGTAGTAAATAACACTGATGTAGTAAATAATAACTGATGTAGTAAATAACACTGATGTAGTAAATAACACTAATGTAGTAAATAACACTGATGTAGTAAATAACACTGATGTAGTAAATAACACTGATGTAGTAAATAACACTGATGTAGTAAATAACACTAATGTAGTAAATAACACTGATGTTTGATGTAAAAAACACTGATGTAGTAAAAGTAAAAACACTGATGTAGTAAATAACACTAATGTAGTAAATAACACTGATGTAGTAAATAACATAATGTAGTAAATAACACTGATGTAGTAAATAACACTATGTAGTAAATAACACTGATGTAGTAAATAACTATTAGTAAATAACACTGATGTAGTAAATAACATGCTATAAATAACACTAATGTAGTAAATAACACTGATGTAGTAAATAACACTGATGTAGTAAATAACACTAAGTAGTTAAATAACACTAATGTAGTAAATAACACTGATGTAGTAAATAACACTGATGTAGTAAATAACACTGATGTAGTAATATAACACTGATGTAGTAAATAACACTGATGTAGTAAATAATACTGATGTAGTAAATAACACTGATGTAGTAAAAATAAAACTGATGTAGTAAATAACACTGATGTAGTAAATAACACTGATGTAGTAAATAACACTGATGTAGTAAATAACACTGATGTAGTAAATAACACTAATGTAGTAAATAACACTGATGTAGTAAATAACACTGATGTAGTAAATAACACTGATGTAGTAGTAAATAACACTAATGTAGTAAATAACGCTGATGTAGTAAATAACTGATGTAGTAAATAACACTGATGTAGTAAATAACATGATGTAGTAATAACACTAATGTAGTAAATAACACTGATGTAGTAAATAACACTATGTAGTAAATAACTCTAATGTAGTAAATAACACTGATGTAGTAAATAACACTGATGTAGTAAATAACACTGATGTAGTAAATTAGTAAATAATACTAATGTAGTAAATAACACTGATGTAGTAAATAACACTAATGTAGTAAATAACACTGATGTAGTAAATAACACTGATGTAGTAATAACACTGATGTAGTAAATAAAACTGATGTAGTAAATAACACTGATGTAGTAAATAACACTGATGTAGTAAATAACACTGATGTAGTAAAATAAACACTGATGTAGTAAATAACACTGATGTAGTAATAACACTAATGTAGTAAATAACACTGATGTAGTAAATAACACTGATGTAGTAAATACACTGATGTAGTAAATAATACTGATGTAGTAAATAACACTGATGTAGTTAGTAAATATACGATGTAGTAAATAACACTGATGTAGTAAATAACTCTAATGTAGTAAAATAACTGATGTAGTAAATAACACTGATGTAGTAAATAACACTGATGTAGTAAATAGTAAATAACTGATGTAGTAAATAACATGTAGTAAATAACACTGATGTAGTAAATAACACTAATGTAGTAAATAACACTGATGTAGTAAATAACCTGATGTAGTAAATAACACTGATGTAGTATAAATAACTGATGTAGTAAAAACTAATGTAGTAAATAACACTGATGTAGTAAATAACACTGATGTAGTAAATAACACTGATGTAGTAAATAACACTAATGTAGTAAATAACACTGATGTAGTAAATAACACTGTGTATACAATAGTAAATAACACTGATGTAGTAAATAACACTGATGTAGTAAATAGTAAATAACACTGATGTAGTAAATAACACTGATGTAGTAAATAACACTAATGTAGTAAATAACACTGATGTAGTAAATAACACGATGTAGTAAATAACACTGATGTTAGTAAATAACACTGATGTAGTAAATAAACACTGATGTAGTAATACACTGATGTAGTATAAATAACACTAATGTAGTAAATAACACTGATGTAGTAAATAACACTGATGTAGTAAATAACACTATGTATGTAGTAAATAACACTGATGTAGTAAATAACACTGATGTAGTAAAATAACACTGATGTAGTAAATAACACTGATGTAGTAAATAACACTGATGTAGTAAATAAACTATGTAGTAAATAACACTGATGTAGTAAATAACACTGATGTAGTAAATAACACTATGTAGTAAATATAAACTACTGAGTAAATAAACACTGATGTAGTAAATAACACTGATGTAGTAAATAACACTAATGTAGTAAATAACACTGATGTAGTAAATAACACTAATGTAGTAAATAACACTGATGTAGTAAATAACACTAATGTAGTAAATAACACTGATGTAGTAAATAACACTAATGTAGTAAATAACACTGATGTAGTAAATAACACTAATGTAGTAAATAACACTGATGTAGTAAATAACACTAATGTAGTAAATAACACTGATGTAGTAAATACTGATCTAAAGTAAATAATACTGATGTAGTAAATAACACTGATGTAGTAAATAACACTGATGTAGTAAATAACTAATGTAGTAAATAATACTGATGTAGTAAATAACACTGATGTAGTAAATAACACTAATGTAGTAAATAACACTGATGTAGTAAATAAACTGAGTGTAGTAAATAAACTGATGTAGTAAATAACACTGATGTAGTAAATAACACTGATGTAGTAAATAACACTGATGTAGTAAATAACACTGATGTAGTAAATAACACTGATGTAGTAAATAACACTGATGTAGTAAATAATACTGATGTAGTAAATAACACTGATGTAGTAAATAACACTGATGTAGTAAATAACACTAATGTAGTAAATAACACTGATGTAGTAAATAACACTGATGTAGTAAATATAAATAATACTGATGTAGTAAATAACACTGATGTAGTAAATAACTGATGTAGTAAATAACTGATGTAGTAAAAATAGTAAAATAACACTGATGTAGTAAATAACTAATGTAGTAAATAACACTGATGTAGTAAATAAACTGATGTAGTAAATAACACTGATGTAGTAAATAACGCTGATGTAGTAAATAACACTGATGTAGTAAATAACACTAATGTAGTAAATAACACTGATGTAGTAGTAAATAACACTGATGTAGTAAATAACACTGATGTAGTAAATAACACTGATGTAGTAAATAACACTGATGTAGTAAATAACACTGATGTAGTAAATAACACTGATGTAGTAAATAACACTAATGTAGTAAATAACACTAATGTAGTAAATAACTGATGTAGTAAATAACACTGATGTAGTAAATAACACTGATGTAGTAAATAACACTGATGTAGTAAATAACACTGATGTAGTAAATAACACTGATGTAGTAAATAACACTGATGTAGTAAATAACACTGATGTAGTAAATACACTAATGTAGTAAATAACACTGATGTAGTAAATAACACTGATGTAGTAAATAACACTGATGTAGTAAATAACACTGATGTAGTAAATAACACTGATGTAGTAAATAACACTGATGTAGTAAATAAACATGTAGTAAATAACACTGATGTAGTAAATAACACTGATGTAGTAAATAACACTGATGTAGTAAATAACACTGATGTAGTAAATAACACTGATGTAGTAAATAACACTGATGTAGTAAATAACACTAATGTAGTAAATAACACTGATGTAGTAAATAACACTGATGTAGTAAATAACACTGATGTAGTAAATAACACTGATGTAGTAAATAACACTGATGTAGTAAATAACACTGATGTAGTAAATAACACTGATGTAGTAAATAACACTGATGTAGTAAATAACACTGATGTAGTAAATAACACTGATGTAGTAAATAACACTAATGTAGTAAATAACACTGATGTAGTAAATAACACTGATGTAGTAAATAACACTGATGTAGTAAATAACACTGATGTAGTAAATAACACTGATGTAGTAAATAACACTGATGTAGTAAATAACACTAATGTAGTAAATAACACTGATGTAGTAAATAACACTAATGTAGTAAATAACACTGATGTAGTAAATAACACTGATGTAGTAAATAACACTAATGTAGTAAATAACACTGATGTAGTAAATAACTGATGTAGTAAATAACACTGATGTAGTAAATAACACTGATGTGACTGATGTAGTAAATAACACTAATGTAGTAAATAACACTGATGTAGTAAATAACACTGATGTAGTAAATAACACTAATGTAGTAAATAACACTGATGTAGTAAATAACACTGATGTAGTAAATAACACTGATGTAGTAAATAAAGCTGATGTAGTAAATAACACTGATGTAGTAAATAACGCTGATGTAGTAAATAACACTGATGTAGTAAATAACGCTGATGTAGTAAATAGTAAATAACACTGATGTAGTAAATAACTAATGTAGTAAATAACACTGTGTAAATAACACTAATGTAGTAAATAACGCTGATGTAGTAAATAACGCTGATGTAGTAAATAACACTAATGTAGTAAATAACGCTAATGTAGTAAATAACGCTGATGTAGTAGTAAATAACACTGATGTAGTAAATAACTAATGTAGTAAATAACACTGATGTAGTAAATAACACTAATGTAGTAAATAACTGATGTAGTAAATAACACTGATGTAGTAAATAACACTGATGTAGTAAATAACTGATGTAGTAAATAACGCTGATGTAGTAAATAACACTAATGTAGTAAATAACACTGATGTAGTAAATAACGCTGATGTAGTAAATAACACTAATGTAGTAAATAACACTAATGTAGTAAATAACACTGATGTAGTAAATAACACTAATGTAGTAAATAACACTGATGTAGTAAATAACATGTAGTAAATAACACTGATGTAGTAAATAACTGATGTAGTAAATAACTGATGTAGTAAATAACACTGATGTAGTAAATAACACTGATGTAGTAAATAACACTGATGTAGTAAATAACTGATGTAGTAAATAACACTGATGTAGTAAATAACGCTAATGTAGTAAATAACGCTGATGTAGTAAATAACGCTGATGTAGTAAATAACGCTGATGTAGTAAATAACGCTGATGTAGTAAATAACACTGATGTAGTAGTAAATAACAAAAACGCTATGTAGTAAATAACGCTAATGTAGTAAATAACGCTGATGTAGTAAATAACGCTGTAGTAAATAACGCTGATGTAGTAATAACGCTGATGTAGTAAATAACGCTGATGTAGTAAATAACACTGATGTAGTAAATAACACTGATGTAGTAAATAACGCTGATGTAGTTTCAGTGTTTATATAAAACAGATTATTACTCACTTCAGTGTCTGTAGTTTGTAACGTTTATCATCTTTCAGATCAGAGAGAAACTTCACTCCTGATTCTCCACTTTATTCCTATACAGACTCAGTTTCTCAGGTGTGAGGGGTTTGATCTCAGAGCTGAGCGAGAGCAGCACAGCCTTCATCTGATACTCCACAATCACACAACCTGCAGATACACAATGACACACACTTCACTCTCTCAGTTTCTACACATTACACATCCTTTGTGTTCTTTCTATTAGAAAGAAAGAGAAAAGAGAGAGGAGGGGAGGGAGAGGTAGAAAGGGGAGAGGGGAGAGGGAGGGAGAGACAGGGAGAGAGAGAGTATGGTGGCTAAATGCAAAACACAAACAAATCAGAAAACAAAAATATCAAATTGGAAACACAAGGAAGATTCAGACAGGAAAAAGGGAGGTAGTGAATGAAACTCTGATCACTGGACGAGACACCTGTCATTCAAGATATAAGGTCCCCATCTAAGAACTTTCACTGTGAAGGACATTATCTTTAGACTTGTAATGAACAATAACAAAGACGACTTTCTTGTTCATAAAATACTTCTGATAGGAACATTTTATATACACAAATTTCAATATTTGAAAGTGAAACCGCCGTCTTTTGCATTTTATAATTTAGTTTATTTCTTTCACAAAGCCCTTAAAGTGAATAAAAGAAAAATGCAATTAATCTTATGTCCTTCTTAGAACAATATGATTTTATCTTTTATTATTTAATTTATAATTATTACAAATTGTATTTATTTATCTAATTCTTTCACCCTCTTTCCCTAAATATATGTGTGTATATATTGTATTTTCATGCACCTGTTCTGTGTATTGTAATGTAAATTTTACTGGTTATTGCTTAAAAAAACAAGGGAGAGAGGGAAGGAGGGAGAGGGGAGAGGGGGTGAGGGATAAAGGAGAGAGAGAGGGAGAGAGAGAGAGGGAGAGACAGGGAGGGAGGAAGAGGGAGAGGGAGAGAGGGATGGAGGAGAGACTTGACTTTTAGGTCTCTTAATTGCTAAAAGGTCAAAAAGATTTAGAAAGTTGGAACATTTGATTGAATTGAAACTTTAAGTTACAGAAAGCCGTCATGATCAACATCACAAATACATTCATTTATTCCCCATTTACACTGAAAAGTTTCCATGTTCCTGAACATCTGCTGATATGCGAACTGGATTTTACTCATGTTTGTATTAAACCCTAAAAACAGCATCAATTCAGTTCATTCTTTTCATTTCACTTCCTTTTCTACACAATCATATGATCATTTCACTTCCCAAATAAAAGTTCAGTAGTAGCTGAGTATCTTCCTGCTCTTTGTAGATTTGGGGCCATAAACAAAGTGTTTACATTTCCATGTGTGGCATCAAGCAGACGCCCGTGTCCAGAGCGACATCCAGAAGTGCTTTAAGCCTCAATACACTTTACATGCATTTTCCCCATGTCCCACCACTGACTCATAGATTCAACACATTCAAACCTTGTTGAAATGTATTCTTTAGTAGCCTTGGCGAACCTTCCTATCTTGACCTCGCATATTCTGACTTAGATGTTTATGTCTTTGCTGTCCTGTAACATTTTGTGCTATCGCGTGAACAGGATGATAGAAGACCAAGGCGATAGTTAAGTTAGAAGATAGCTATAAGCACATCCTGTTCCTTTTTCTTACGCACATATGATTCTGACTATCTCTGTCAACACACGATAACTCTATCTGTGTCGCAATTTCTTACGCACTATGGCTTGGACTTATGTGTACATATACCCTGCTTTGCAGCTCAGTTCTTCGAGCAGTTGTATTGAATAAACCAGATTTTAATCGTGTGGGTTGTTCTTTCATTGCTCCGGAGCGTTCCTAAGGCTTGCAGAGAAGAGACACAGACAAGAGGGCAGGGGATCTTTCTTACAAACCTCTTCTTCTCTTTTTTCCATTCTTTCCAAAAGTGTTTGGAATTTTCACACAATGTTTTTTTCTGTAAAGTTTATGACTGATATGCCAGTAGGAACTTCTGTGTTCTCTGTGTGCACTCGACTGGGATTGGTTTATGGTCTGAAAGTGGTGTAGGGAGAAGATCAGAGTGTGTGAGCGTGTTCCTCATGGTGTGTGTGATATGTAGAACATGTCTAAACGTGCTGCAGAAACCCTGCCTGTGTGGAACTTCACCCACGTGTACTGACGTGTTTGTGGGTTGTTTTCTCTCCATCTGTCTGAGAAGTTCAGGGATTTAGTTCTTACTCTTGCTGATTCAGCATGTGGTCTCCCCAAGGAGAATAAAGTCCCTCTACTGGTGTTTTCTTCTCTAACGTTCTCTAACTTAGAGAAAAGCTTCACCTTTCTGACCCTGTGTTAGGAGCAGAAATATTTACAAACAAAACATTGAAGTGGTTGATTTCAGCTCTCACTATGAGAGTCTACCTGCTTCTACCTCATCCTGTGAGAAGATTTGTGCTTTAACATTAGGTGAGAACAGAAAGGCGACTCCAGCACTAATATTAGATCCATGACTCAAGATTTTCCTCCCTTCCACCACAAGCCCCAATCCACCTCATTGCCCTCGTCACTATGTGTCTCCTGCAGGAAGATTATACTCAGTTTCTTTAAGCCTTTACTTTCTGAAGTATTTCTCTTTTTTCTTTCCTTTATCTCATTTATGCTCAGGGATCCCACCTGCAGAATCTCCATGAGAAAGAGAGAGAGATAATAGAGAGCTGATAGAGTGGAAAACAGGAGAGGAAACATGATGACTATATAGATTTCCCCTTGTTAGTCTCTTTTCCAGGTTGTTCAGCGTGTCTGATTGCTGTTGAGAGTTTGTTTAATGAAGATGTTTCTGCTGTGGTGTGGTTCAGAGCGAACATGTTTTCCTCAGAAGACACAAACTTTTCTAGATGGGGAAAGAGATCGCTTACTTTAACTCCTCCTTTTCCTTTAGTCTCATCCAAAAATCTGTTTCTTTGTTCGACAGAGTAAAGATCCTTTTCAGACGTGACCATTGTTCTTCATCTCTAATGCTCTTAAGAGAACGCTGAGATAAATCACGCAGCTGCTCGGTCAGGGCTTCCTCCATCTCACAAGCCTGAGATCCCTCAGCTCCCACAGACACCACCTGATCTCCTTCACTTTTCTTACTGGTCTTTTCACTATCTTCCCTATCTTTACCATTCACATCACTGACCATCACACTCACATCACTGACATCACACTCTCATCACTGACCATCACACTCACATCACTGACCATCACACTCACATCACTGACCATCACACTCTCATCACTGACCATCACACTCTATCACTGACCATACACTCCATCACTGACCAGGATGGGGGGGGGGGGGTGCGCTTTGAGAAGAAAAGAGCAGCCGTTGAGAGAGTGCCGGTGGGAAGAGAGAGAGAGAGTAAGAGAGTGCCGGTGGGAAGAGAGAGAGAGAGTGAGAGAGTGGCGGTGGGAAGACACGTACCGGGATACGCATGCGCGATAACAACGACCGCCGTGAACCAACATATACCAACAATAACGGACAGTGAGAGTGTGGAAGTTTAAATAGGAGCTGGTGATGATGATAAACGAGCACCATATGTGCGCGATTGAAGCGGAGCTTCAGAGAAAGCGGCGAGAAAGCACCTGACACGCTGAAGGGGGCCGAAGGGGGCGTGGCAGGTGGATTCCTGACAGATAAACATGTACTGTATGTATTTTTATAGCATGACTTCACCAAACAAATCGCGGCAACGCTGTTGTGTAAAAAACCCTTCAAAAACACGTGCATGCACATTCTCATTATTAACGCACATCATGTACATAAAGAAATTTCAAGCAGGTTAATATATTGCCGCCATTTTGATTTTCGTTTATTTCGATCCTCGTTACCTCGATGCTTTTTGGCGACCCCCTAGGACATCGACATAACGGGTTCCACTGTAATTGTTTAAATTGAAGTAGTTTAGTATGTAAATTGTATTGTGTTTAGAGCCCAACCAGGGACAGGAGTTGAAAATTAGCATTTGCTATAAACTTTTTATGCAGCATTTCAGTGACAAGCTTGCTTTGACACTATGTATGTTGCATTGTCCCTGTCAAATAAATAAAATGAAATGAAATGAATGTGGAGTAAAAGAAGCTGTAGGTTCTTCAGCTCCAGACAGTATCGTCAGGTGTTAATCTACTGGAAATACAGATTTAATGCTGCAGGTTTAATTGGACTTTTGACAACAGCTTAATTCACACTGAGGGATTTTTGTAGCTTGTTAGATATTAGATCAAGGGAGTGGTAGCTCCAGCGGTTAAGGCGCTGGGTTACCGATCGGAAGGTCGGGGGTTCAAGCCCCGGTATCGCCAAGCTTCCACTCTTGGGCCCTTGAGCAAGGCCCTTAACCCTCTATGCTCCAGGGTCGCCGTATCATGGCCGACCCTGCGCTCTGACCCCAGCTTCTAAGCAAGCTGGGATATGCGAAGAACAAATTTCACTGTGCTGTAATGTATATGCGACAAATAAAGGCTATTCTATTCTATCATCTTCTCTTTCTTCATTATTCTGCCTCGTCACATTTATATCAACACTTTTCTACATTTATTAGATATTAGAAACTAAAACAATACAAAAGTCATTAAAAAGTCATGATTATAAAAAGATACAAATTAAATCAACACTAATTTACACTAACAAACAAAAGTAAAAAACTACAAACTTCCTCCTCAGAACATTGATGCTGAACCTAAAAGCTCTGCTTCAGTCTCACTATTAGAGAATGTGTGTTACTGAGGAGCAGGTCATGTGACTCTCAGAGAGATGATCTTACCTCAGTATCTCCAGTTTACAGTGAGGATTCTCCAGTACAGCAGAGAGACACTTCACTCCTGAGTCTCCTACATTATTCCCGCACAGATCCAGATCTCTCAGGTGTGAGGGGTTGATCTCAGAGCTGAAGCGAGAGCAGCACAGCCTTCATCTGATACTCCACAATCCCACAACCTGCAGATACACAATGACACACTTCTGTCTCTCAGATTCTACACACTACACATCCTGTGTGTGTTTTAAACTGAGTGGTGTGGATGGATGGATGTGTGGATAGATAGATGGATGATTGGATGGATGGATGTGTAGATGGATGTGTGGATGGATGGACGGATGGATGGATGGATGGATGGATGGATGTGTAGATGGATGGACGGATGGATGGATGTGTAGATGGATGGACGGATGGACGGACAGATGGATGTGTGGATGGATGGATGTGTAGATGGATGGACGGATGGATGGATGGATGGATGTGTGGATGGATGGATGGATGGATGATAGCAGAAATATAAAAAATAGATTGTGTAAATGAGAAAATTCAGATAAATAAACTAAATATTGAAACAGTTTATTTACTGACAAGAACAAGTCTGTTTCTTTTATGCAGTGTGTGTGTGTGTGTGTGTGTGTGTGTGTGTGTGTGTGTGTGTGTGTCAGAAAGAAAGAGAGAGGTTGAGTCTGTGTGAGTGAGTGAGTGAGTGAGATCGAGAGAAAGAGCGGGGTGGGGGAGAGAGGAGAGAGAGAGAGAGAGAGAGAGAGAGAGAGATTTTATACACCTTTATTATACAGAGACATAAAAACCTATACAAACCAACTTAAGTCAAAACAAATGAAACAAACAAACAAGCAAAGTCAAAACATAAACCCAAACTCAAATTAACAACATATCAAAAATATTTCTTCATCAATTACAACACAAATAATGTTATTAAAACACCACTGTAGTTCACAAGACTCCAAATCATTCAGTAGCTGATACAATTTCAATTCAACACTCACTCTAGCTTTTATAAAAGATTTAGAAACAGTTACAACATCATCATTTGGTCTGTTTTTAATTCTGTTTCTCCTTGTGACATATATTACAAGTTTTGTTTGTCCAACAATAAAATTAATCAACTGCCATTTTATTCTCTGCTTTTGACAAAATCTCAATCCTAAACTAAAAGCAGTAGGAGAGAAGTTTTCCTGACACATTAAAAATACACCCTTCATCAAGGTAAAGACTGATCCCAATCTGAAACATTCTGACAAAACACTTCTACAGCTCTTTTCCTTCAGCTAAACTCAGATCCATCTCTTTTAGACCTTCTAGATCCAGCAGTGTGCTACACATACCTCTTACATCAGGAGAAATGGTGATTTTGGCTTCCATCAGCAAAGTTTTGTAACAGAATTAGTTCTTCCTCTGTTAATCTTTTTTCCACAGTTTTAAAATAAATTCAGTATGGCATGAGGACCTCTGACCTAAAATGGCGGCCAGTGCAGGAGCATCACTTAAATGAGGCCCAGCCACATTAATTACATTCCTTAACTTCACCATACCAGAGCCACAAAGTCTTAATGAAGTCTTAATGATAAGTCAAAGCGAGTTTCTTTAACCAAAGGATCTCCTCAAGCAACCAAAACAATGACTCTGTTTTACAAACCCTGATAAACCTGAAAAGTCCCCACATTTTAAATAGTCAATGATAAAAAGAAGGAAGTCCTTTGAAATGTAATTGTTTGTGATCCGTAAATACCACAGTACTGTCAAATCCAAGTCCATCGATCTGCTGTAATATGTTCTGAGCCACGTTCCTCCAAACTAGATCTTCAGGCCCAGTTAACAGTCTCTGGATAAACTGCAAGCGAAAAGTTGCAGGTCTACTAAACAGATGCACCAGACCTTGACCTCCTTCTTCCACAGGCAGGAAAAGTACGCTTTAAGGGGCCCAGTAAAGCCAATCCCAAAAAAAAGCCCATCAGAATTGCTTGTAACCTGGAACACAGTCCGAAAGGAGGGTCTACACACACCTTTCTTGTGTCGGAGAGTAATCACAGCTCCCCTACAGCTCACTGGTAAAAAACCCTCAGCTATGCTCTCATTGAGAACATCCAAGAGATCCTCACCCAACACCTCCCAAAAGGCTTTATAAAACTTAATTGGGAGCCCATCAAGTCCTGGAGCTTTTCCCTTCTCCATAATCTGCAATACCTTCCATAGCTCTTGTGCACACAAAGGCTTCTCTAGTGCCTCCTTTGACTTTTTTTGGAAGCTTTGGTAAACCTTGATGAAAACTGGCAGACATTTCCTCATCATCTTTATATTCACTCCCATACAGATCCTTCTAGAACCTTCCAGCCCTTTGTCTTATTTCAGACAGCACTGTAAGCTCCTGCTCGTTCTCTGATCACAATGAGGGAATGTATCTACTCTGCCATTCTTTCTTTCCAAATGAAAAAGAATTTGAATGGGGCATCCATTTGTGTTCAGTTTTGGTAGCGTGACCTGACCAATGCACCTTTTGCCTTCACGCCTAACAGGTCTGAAGAAACATCCTTTTAGACTTGAGAACATCAACACTATTTTGTTCTCCAGTAGACTCCTAAATTGTTTGTACATCTACAATTTCCTCTTCAAGTTATTTAATTTTTCAATAATATTTGTAGAGACATTGAAAAGTATACTGTTGACATAATAACTTAATTTCAACTTTTTCAACATCCCACCATTGTTTTACATTTATAAATCTCTTTTTCTTTCATTTCAATTTCTGCCAAAAAAGAAAAAAAAACCTTGCATCACTCCATACGTCTCCATATATTACACAGTTTATGGGTTTCAGTCAAAGTGCACATGGCACGGCTATAAGCTACATGGAGCTCAGCGTGATTCCGATCTAATACACAATTCTCAGTACAATTAACATCACCACCTAAAAACACATTCATCTGAATTACAACTCTGCAAAATTCCATCATCAGCATTATTAGGAGTAAATACATTAATAAACCCACATTACATTTTTCAAACTGTGCACGTACCAAAATCAGTTTAGCAGCAATTTCTCGCTTCACCTCAGAAGAGACAGGAGTGAAATGTGCAGCAGAAAGCACAGCTCCCCCTCCTCTAGAAGAGCTGATGTGAGAGCACACCACCACCCCTTCCCCTTCTTTCCTCCAATTCATTTCATTTAAAACATCACTGTGTGTCTCCTGAATAAACATCACATCTATTGTCTTTTTCTTAATAATTCAGATAACCATGCCCTTTTATAAGCATCTCATGCAGCATTCATATTAAGAGCCTTTTCTCAGCACACTCATAAAGAAGAATGAGAGAAGGATTACACACAAGACATATTTCAGCATGTGAAGGCAGAGAAAACGACATTGTTTCAAACCCCATCCTCTGCCTGAAGTTCTGATCTTCATTTAGCAGGAATTTTCCTTCATCTATATATTTCCTGAACGGTGAACTTTTCTTCACCCTCACTTCTCATCAACATCCCAACAGAATCAACAAACATTTTGTGATCAGGAAAAGAATCTGTAACCTGCACATTCTTCATCTTTATTGATCTTAGTAAAAAAGATTTAACTTTATCAAAAGAATAGTCACTACATGTCTTCCTTCTGCTCTTATTGTCCAGAGTTTCACTGTCACAATCTTCAACAGGACTTTCAACATTCTCACATTCATTAGCTTGTGTTTCAGACCAGTGTTTTAACTTTTCATTCCTCATCTTTACTTTTTCTCCTAACATGAGGTTTTAAACACTGCGTCATCACTCATAATCTGTATTCATTTCTTCTTCAGTCCCCCGTTTAGCTGCTTTAACAGAATCTATTACTGTTTCCCCCTCTGTCACCTCGGGTTCTCCCCCGGCATCACTCCTTCCTGCCAGTATCTCCAGCCTGATCCCATTCAGCAGAACCAGTGACAACAGTATCTCCAGCCTGATCACATTCAGCAGAACCAGTGGGAACAGTAATAATAATAAATAATAATAATAAGTTTAATTTATATAGCGCCTTTCCCAAGCTCAAGGACGCTTTACAGAGTACAATATTTCAAGGCAGATGAAATATAATGAACATACATGAACATAAACATATTCGTCGGACATTTGCCCAGGACGAAGGATCACATGCAGCTGCATGAGTTAATAACAGAGACAACACAGACACAAAAACATACAGAACAAGAGAAAGAACACTACATAATACATGAAACATACACCACATTTCAGGAAAATGAAGGACTCCTAACACATATGCATTGACTGATAGTGGAGGTTGAAAAGGTGGGTCTTAAGCCTTGATTTAAATTCAGTCAAAGTGGTGATGGTTCTGAGTGCAATTGGTAGGGAGTTCCATAGTATTGGAGCAATGACAGAAAAGGATCTGCCACCCGCAGAGGATAGACGGTATCTAGGAACCCATAGAAGTTCAGAATTTGAAGACCGGAGTGATCGTGAAGGAACATAGGATGAGAGAAGATCAGAAAGATAGGGGGGAGAAAGAGCATTTAGTGCCTTATAAGTGAGCAGTATGATTTTATATTTTATGCGAGATGAGACTGGAAGCCAGTGAAGATCAAATAATATAGGGCTAATGTGGGCAGATTTTTTATTGGAGGTTAACATTCTGGCAGCTGAGTTTTGTATGTACTGTAAACGTGAGATTGCGTGAGCTGATAAACCAGAGAAGAGTGAATTGCAGTAGTCGAGACGGGACATAATCAGAGCATGCACTAATATTTCTGCATCATTTCTGCAGATAAAAGGTCGAAGTTTGACAATGCGTTGCAGGTGAAAAAAAGACGTTTTAGAGAGGCTGCGAATATGGCCATCAAAGGATAGTGAAGGGTTGAGTATAATACCTAAATTTCTAACAGTAGCTGAGGGGAAAATCGTAGTAGCATCCAGATCAAGACTAAAGTCCACAGAGTTGTTTTTTATTAGAGATGGGGGACCAGTTATCAGAATGTCGGTTTTACCCAGATTCAAGCTAAGAAAATTTGAGTGTAGCCATTGTTTTAACTCGCTAACACAAGAGGAGAGTGAGGATTTTACATTAGCGGAATCTGGTTGACAAGCATTATATAACTGAATATCATCAGCATAACAATGATAACTAAAACCATGTCTATGAATGATGTTGCCAAGTGGCTGAATGTACAGAATGAATAGTAGTGGGCCAAGAACAGAGCCCTGTGGGACACCCTGTTTAAGTAAGACAGTAGGAGATTTGGAGTTGTGTATGGAGATGTGACATTGCCTGCCTGTGAGGAGGAAAACCAGGATAGTGCAGAGCCTGATATGCCAAATTCCGCTAAGCGGAAAAGTAAGATCTTATGACAGACAGTATCAAAGGCAGAGCTGAGGTCTAATACCAGAAGTATAGTGAGACTACCTGAGTCTCCAATGAGTAAAAGATCATTAACAACCTTTACTAGCGCAGTCTCCGTGCTATGCTGTTGGCGGAAGCCAGATTGAAGAATATCTAAGAGGTTGTTACCAGCTAGGAATGACTGTAGCTGGGAGGCCACAGCCTTTTCCATGATCTTTGATACAAATGGCAGGTTGGAAATAGGGCGGTAGTTGGATAAGTCTGCCGGGTCCAGATTAGTCTTTTTGAGTATGGGAGTAACAGCAGCAGTCTTAAGTGACACAGGTACAGTAGAGGAGATAAATGACATATTAATGAGGTGGAGATGGGGGCAGAAATTGCCAATGTACAGTCTTTTAGCAGGAAAGTAGGTGCAGGATCAAGAATGCATGATGAGGAGTTAGATTTTTGTATTAACTCAGTGATTAATGAGGAATTGGTTAGGGCTAGCGTTGTCAGACAATTATTCAATTGAGATTTCATATGCACATCGGTAGTTGGTTCTTCCCCAAATGTCGCATACAGAGTATCTAGCTTACCCTGGAAATGGTTCAAGAAAGAGCAACACATAACCATTGATTCAGAGTCACTAAGGGTGTGCTTTGGTGCTTGAGTCAGTTTATTAATTGTGCTAAATAATATTTTGGGCCTATTGCTTGCTTTGTTAATGATGCTGGAGATATGGGAAGAGCGGGCTGTATTTAAGGCCAGTTTGTATTGCTGAAGGCATTCAGCGTATATAAGAAAATGGCCGGTTGAACCAGTTTTCCTGAACAGACGTTCATGTTGTCTACATTTTACCCTCAAACCTCGAAGTTCTGCATTGAACCACAGGGAGGAATGGGACATAGGAACAGACCTAATCTTAGTTGGGGCAAACTTATCCAGCAATTTTTCAACAGTACAGCAATACTTGTCATAAATCATACATGGGCAGGTTAAATTTAGCACATCAGAAAGAGCAAAGGAGGCAACAGAATCACAAAAGGAGCTAGTGTCAACAATATTTAAATGACGATAACGTATGGTTAGATTTTTAATGTGGTTGACTGGACAGATGGATGTAAAATCAAAGGAGATGAGTCTATGGTCAGAAAGAGGGGTAGCTAAACTGTCAACAGAGATATTATTCAGACCAGATGTACAAACAAGATCAAGCGTGTGACCATGAGTATGAGTTGGAAAATTAACATGCTGGATGAGGTCAAAACAGTCAAAGACAACATTTAGCTGAGCAGCAGTGGAGCAAGCAGTATCAACATGAATGTTGAAATCACCAAGAAGAATAACTTGGGATGACACAGCACATGCTTGGGTTAGTAATTCACTTCACTTCACTTCAGTTCTGAGAAAAAGTCACTTTGTTGTTTCGGTGGTCTGTAAATTAACATAAGTACAACGGGATGTTTGATACCAAGCTTCATAACCATGTACTTAAATGTCGTGGTATTGTGAAAAACCAGTTCAGAGACAGTTAATGGCGCACGAAAAATGACAGCAAGACCACCCCCTTTACCAGTTGTACGTGGTTCTGACATATGTCGATATCCAGTAGGGGTAAGCAGATTCAGCTGGATAAAATCATCTGGTACTTGCCAAGTCTCTGTGAGAAATAACATATCAAATTTATTGTCAGCTATTAGCTCATTCATGTAGGTGCCTTTGTCTGAGATAGAGCGACAATTTAGGAGGGCACAGTGTTTATTTGTTCCATTGACAGTAGGGGTGTGCTTAATCTCAGAGTTAGTTATATTAATGTTGACAAGGGAGCGATGCCGATTATAAAAACGCGCCGACTGTTTCATAGCCCTGCTACTGGACCAGATAGAGGGGATCGCAGATGATGATGACTGATGAAGAACGTATCTCCTTCTAGAAGAGCGATGTATATATCTTGGGCGACGAAGGATACCAGATGAGCGGCACTGGTCATACGTCACGGGGTCAAGGCGCCAGTGCCCGTTTAGAGCCACTAGCTCGCAGGGCCTGTATACGATTTCCATTTGAGTATTGAAGCCAAAAATAGCCAGAGATAGAATAGTAAATGCCAGAAACTTTAACGTGCTGAGAAGAGCCATGGAAAAGTCAGCCGACAGCATTACCGCGTTAGCCAGAACCGAACCCAACCCAACATCAACAAAAGCACACGGAAAGGGCAGCTACCTGACCAAACAGTATGCTAGCAGACAATCCACAAGTAGAGTGTTAACTCACCTCATAGTTAGTCAGATCGATGGTGGATCGAGAGGGTAGAGGGCTCGCGAAAAACTAGTAACCAAACTTTCCTGCCACAAAAAACCTCTCCAACATGAGTTCTCCAGCACGCTGAAAGGCAAAAGATAACATCCAGACGTATGGAAATTCCTCAGATCGGGAAGTAGTCCAAACAATAAATCCGAAACGTGAATTAACGCAACAGGCAGACAAAACAAAACAAAACAAAACAATAACCCAGCATGGAGCGGCAGCTAGATGCGCA
>JBCEWE010000704.1:0-60000 GCA_039877035.1 Silurus lanzhouensis | reverse complement strand
ATAGACACATTACTCTTCATGGAGACACAGCTGGGTTCTGGGGAGTGTGATCTCTCTCTCTTTCCTTTACTGTTTAAAATTATAGAAATGGACATGAGACAGAATTTCATTGTTTCTAAGATTTGGAGACAAATTTGTATAATAAGTTATAATCACAATATTTCTGTTTAAAATTTATTATAATTTTTCTTACTTTTTACACACTAGGAATAGTAGCATACAGAACACAGATTGTGAACAGGGAACAAACACCCCTGCAGTATAGTTCCTTAATAATCCAAAACCTTGTTTCATTTAACTTTAAATACAACAAAATGCTAATAGTAGCAGATCTCCATAGTGCTGCTTATAGCCACATGCTACCATGCCTGGAATGGGCTAAGAGCAGAAACAAACAGATCTTCACAAAGAGACAATGGAAACATGGAGTATAAATACAAAAACTAATCAAAAGGCAAAAAATAAGCAGTTGTGAGGCATAATTTCATCAACCACTTTTTCAAGTGAGTGCTGAAGATTTATTCTTACCATAAATATTAGTTATTATTTCTATAGAAACTCCATAATGCAGATATGAACAGTTCATTAGTAAAACACTAGAACATGGCAGGTTACCAGTCTTTTGAGGGTGAGGTCACATGATCTGTCCCCTGATCAGGGATCTCCATTTTTCACTGCTCGTGTACACGCAGAGTCCTGAAGAATTAATTAATCAAATTCCTAGATAACATAAAAACAAAACATGCAGTTAAAAATGGGGGAAAATCTTCCTCTAAAGTCTCATTAGAGGTAAAAGCCATAGACATATAAACCACAATCTTCTGCAATCTTGGTCCAGGGGAGAGTTTCCTGTAAACAAATGCACCTAAACAGCATATATAACAACATAACAATAACAGAGTCATAACAACAATAACCCTACAAAATAATTAGAGAGATTCTGATGATTAATAGAAATTATATAGTCTTTAATGTTAACACAATCATTAGTGTTACACAGGTCAGTTCACTCTTAGTGTCCAACGACCACCACAGGTATTAATAACCAACAGGGTACTGGTGTAAATTGGTCTACTGTTGTGTGAAGGAGGAGAAGGAGAGGAGGAAGACGTCTACAAAGACAGCAGGGAAAGGAGCAGTGGAGGAGAGTGGAGGAGAAGGAGAGGAGGAAGACGTCTACAGAGACAGCAGGGAAAGGAGCAGTGGAGGAGAGTAGAGGAGAAGGAGAGGAGGAAGACGTCTACAGAGACAGCAGGGAAAGGAGAAGTGGAGGAGAGTGGAGGAGAAGGAGAGGAGGAAGACGTCTACAGAGACAGCAGGGAAAGGAGCAGTGGAGGAGAGTGGAGGAGAAGGAGAGGAGGAAGACGTCTACAAAGACAGCAGGGAAAGGAGAAGTGGAGGAGAGTGGAGGAGAAGGAGAGGAGGAAGACGTCTACAGAGACAGCAGGGAAAGGAGCAGTGGAGGAGAGTAGAGGAGAAGGAGAGGAGGAAGACGTCTACAGAGACAGCAGGGAAAGGAGAAGTGGAGGAGAGTGGAGGAGAAGGAGAGGAGGAAGACGTCTACAGAGACAGCAGGGAAAGGAGCAGTGGAGGAGAGTGGAGGAGAAGGAGAGGAGGAAGACGTCTACAGAGACAGCAGGGAAAGGAGCAGTGGAGGAGAGTGGAGGAGAAGGAGAGGAGGAAGACGTCTACAGAGACAGCAGGGAAAGGAGCAGTGGAGGAGAGTAGAGGTTCAGGTTGGTACTTTAAATGTTGGTACTATGACTGGTAAAGGAAGAGAGATAGCGGGTATGATGTAGAGGAGAAAGGTATCATACCCGCAGTGATTGTGAATTAAATTCTATGACATTAGTGGCGTCTCCACAATTTTTACCCAAAAATAAAAAAAAGACAAAAATATACAAGTATGAGTTTCACTATTCATTATTTATTCATGTTCTAACTATCGAGATTTGATATAACTGGATATTCATTTTGTATCCCATGTAGATCATAAACCTTATTAAATACACACTTCCTTAATTATAGTCACATTCGCTACACAAATAACACACACGTGTTTACCGCCAGTGTCAGTAAACATCTACTCAGAATCCACTTTTCTCTTCACCACTGTGAGGCGCTGTTTCACTTTGTACAATAGGGTTAAATACATCAACAGAAGCTGCACTAGTGTTCGGTAAGGCAGCTGAAGCGCTGCATTATGGGATCTGTAGTTTGTGTTTATCAGCGCTTCATATCCCCGGGACATTAATAACAATAATAATAGATCTGTATAAAATCATCTCGTGGGCCAGATGTGGCACGCGGGCAGGTGACACGTGGTTTAGGGGAACTTTTTCCCGGAACAAGAATTAGGACGAGTTAAAGCAGAACCGGACTGAATCGGTCAGTGAGGGTCTCTGTCTTATATGTGTATGGGGAAATATCCAGGTCACGTGATGAAGGAAACAGGAGAAAAGCCCATCTATCCTGAAGGAATCTATGCTGTGATAAAGGATCCAGTGGACTGAATTCTGAAAGCTCATGTGTTCATGAACATGTATCTGCTCCTCACTTCCTGTATCACCTCCGCTTAGAAAGCCATGATCTGCTCCTGTTTACGGGAAATCATCCTGAGCATTACAACAACTCCAGGATCAGCTTGGAACAACCAATCAATCCCGGTGTTCTCATGTCAGATCCTCCTCAATAAACTCAGAACATAATCACATCCAACTGAGGAATTTGGGCTGAAACTGTTGTCCTCCATTTCGGCTGCTGTGTCGCAGTTTCCCTGTGGTCTCTCCACAAACTCCATTACATAGAAAACACAAACGCATTATTCCGATAGAAAGTCATTTCTAGGAAAAACTCACCCACTTTTCTTCACCACTGCTTGTTGTTGGACATGAATCTCACCGCTTCTGGCTGCTGTTCAACATCTTTGTGTTTTTCTCCTCAAAATGGAGTCGAGGCTGAGAAACACTTTCACTTTCGGAAAACTGAATCGACTCTATGAACTGACTCTTTGAATCGACTCTTTGACGAGTTGGAAACGGAATTATTTTAATAGATATCTGTTAACCACAATCAGAGCAGTAAATGTCCACGCTGTTTTTATTTTTTTAATGTATTTATTTTTTTCTTGCTTACTTTCCCCAACACTGCCTGCTAGACTTTTAAGCCCTTGAACTTTATTTCCGTTTCTTTTGTCTGCATGTGATGTCCCCCCCTGTTTCCCTGTACTTACTTTAGTGACTCTTGTGCAATGATTCAAATGATACCGCGTGGTCATGCAACATCCTCGATTACAGTGGCCAGAGAACTGTGACGAAGCATTACAACTTTATTACACTTTAAAGGAAACAACTGGACTTTGAACATATATTTTCTTACAACAAAAACCCCTTTAGAAAGCAGAGTATAGCCTAGGAAGGACTAAGAAAAAAAACATTGTATGGTGTCAATTTCACATCATGAATATTGTGTTAATAAAAAACATGACAAATGTGTATCATAAGTATAAACAAAGATTTACAAATTCAGTATTTTAATTAACCTTTATTTTAAGCTTCAGTGTTCTTTGTCCTTATTTCCAAGGTTTTTTTTGCTGCCCAAAAACAATTTCAAAGTCTCCTTTGGTCTACATGGTTCCAACCAGACAAAATTCACCCACTTAACACATTAAAACTTACTGACTGTGTAAAAGGAGCTGTCAGGTTACAATCAGGGGAGAAAGAGAGAATTTAAACTTGCCCATGGCCTGCATGAGTCTCTTCATAATTATTATAAGCATAAACAGACTTGGAAAAAAACAAAGAATTAATAAAAATTGAGTAAAAAAAAATAATGATAATAATTAACTAAAGCAAACTTGAGCAGAATTGTTTTAAAAAAAATCTTTTTTTTTATTGTTAGATTTTTATTGCATGTATTATTTTTGGTTTATGATCATGATACTCAGGATGCAACATTCAGAATTATGTCTATTTAAATACATCAGAACCTGGAGAGTTCTGAATTCCAAAATCCATTCGAGTCTGAAAAAGACTGTAGGTGTCCTAGTGTGGTAACTTAAGGGGGTGTTTGTGCATGTATTTGCCATAGGGAAGGGTGAACTGGCCAGAAACACAATGCAAGGAAGTGGTGTAACTCCAGCAGGAGGAAGTGAAATCAGGCCGGTAGCAAACATAAAGCACTTTATCGATCAATGGGAAGATCCAGATGTGCAATAATGTCAGGAGCTTTTAAACTGCTTTATTCCCTAAAGTGTAAAAACGGTGAGTTTTAAAACATTGTAATCAGTATTTTATATTTTCCATTAAACATACTTTCACAGCTTTATCTATTGGTTCTGGGAGGTGAAGACAGTGTGCTGTAGTTTCAAGCTCATCATCCTCTTCAGTAATCACAGGTGCAGAAATGTCCATGTATTCTCCAGCAATAAGCAGGAAGCAGCAACAAATACACAAACATACAAATTCCCCTTTTTTAACTACATAAAGAAAATATTTAATAAACCAAACAAACCTGTAACAGATGTAATCAGACATTTAATAGTACTTAAGAGTTGAACGTATCTATTTGTTCTGCTTTTATAGTGAACATGAACCATGACAAGATTAAAACATCTTACATTTTATTATCCACACCTTTTTTCAGGTGTGCTTGTATGCAAAGGTATTATTGGCTGAAATAAATATATAATCAGTTTATACAGACAAACATTTTTCAACAATTGAAAATCAAATGTATTTATTGATATTACCAGTGTGTCAGTCAGGTTAGAGCTCTTTTAAGATTTTGTGTCCTTATGATTACTTCTGTGTCTGATTCTGAACGCACTTCCTGTTCTCCTAGACACAGAACAAACCATGTTATTACCCTAAACATAAACAATACTTTCATTCTGGTAAACTAACCTTCAAATTCATTCCTTCTGCAAATCAACTAATTTCTCCTTGCATAAGGTTTTCCAGTTTCTGCTTTATAGTCCTTTAGTGTAAAGTGCCTCGGGGTCCCTTTACACCTCAGTGATGTGGAAGAACTACTGCCAGCAGCTGAATCTCCTACTGATGATGTAGAAGAGGGTGTTAAATTTGGTAAGATGTTTAAGATAATTTTATACTTTAAATATGAATTAGAAATATTATAAAATAAATTATCTAAGGGTCTTAAACGAGACGTTTACTTCCAGAACAAAGATTTACAGATAATGTAATCACCCTCTTGTCATCCAAGATGTTCATGTCTTTCTTTCTTCAGCCGTAACAAAATAGTTTTTTGAGGAAGACATTTCAGAATTTCTGTCCAGATAGTGAACTTCTTTGGTGACTTTAAACTTCCAAAATGCAGCCTTAAAGGGCTCTAAACGATCCCACCCGAGGAAGAAGAGTCTTTTAGCTAGCGAAACGATCGGTCCTTTTCTAAAATAATTAACAATGTCTATACTTTTTAACCTCAAAAGCTCATCTTTTCTAGCTGTGCCACAACTCTGTGTATTACAGTTCAAGACAGTTAGGGGATGTAGAAAAGTCCCATCTCTTTTCTTCTCCAACTTCAAAGTCGTCAGCGTTTTACCTGTTTTTTGTAAAAGGCGTTTGATCTTCATTGCACGTTCCTTTTGTAAACACTGTGTCGGTACTTCTGCAGAGATGTAGGATCATTTTGAAGTTGAAGGAGAAAATGAGTTGGGAGTTTTTCTACATACACTAACTGTCTTAAACTGGAATACACATAGTTGAATTTAGAATTTGAAGAATTAGAATTTGAGGTTAAAGGCATATAAATTGTCAGAAATTCTAAAATGTTTTCCTCAAAAAACTATTTCGTTACGACTGAAAAGAGAAAGACATGAACATCTTGGATGACAAGCGGATGAGTAAATTATCTGTAAATCTTGTTCCGGATGTGAACTTCTCCTTTAAGGGTGAAAGATTTAGTCCCCATACATTTTAATGTTCATGTGTTTATACAGGTTGGAATAGTGAACCTTATTCTCTAATACTTCTGTTGCATCTGATCCCACCTTCTGCCCAAGGCCAGAAAAGAGCAGGAAATGTGTCAAGCAGAGAAGCACCTTGTTGTCTTCAAGAAGGGTTGTTTGTCTGTTCGTTAGTTTTTTTCTGTTTTACATTTAACATATGGGTGATGGTTCTCTTCAATTTGCTTGTTTTTTTTTCAGAGTGGAACAAACATTGAGGAGCATTTGTAAGAAATCACAGCTATTGTTAAGCCCTCCCTCCTGGCTGTGGGACCTCAGAAGAATTCAGTTCAGCAGTACTTCATCGTTCTTGATCAGCCATTCCATGCAAGTCAACCTCTTCTCTTGGTGCCTTTGATGAGTTGTTTAAGGCCACACTTTGTTTTTGGCTCCTCTTACAACATTATGCTACACAACATGTACACTTTCCTTCAGACCACTGTGTACAACATAGATGTTGGCAAAGTGAAAGAGAGTCCTCGTGTTGCTGAGGTCAGAGCAAGGCTGCTTAGCTCCGTACCATAAGTTATTCTGCCCTCATGAAATGTTTTGTTTGTCAGGAGTTACTTGGTTCAAAATTGCTTCTTAGGCACTTCAGATTAGTTCATGGTTTTGTACCTGGAAAGACTCCGCCTTAAATGTGTAGAGACGGGGTGTAGTTCTGTGTTCTGTACCTTTACAGGTTTTAGAAAAGATTTGAAAATAAAACATACTGAACAAAGTGACTAGAATTTTGACACCACTGACACCCGTGAGACTGCTGAGGCAGAAGGACAAATTAGTGCTCAAGCATTTAATCAAATGTTGAAGAGGTGGCCACAACATCTGTATTGTTAAAGTCAAATTAGAGCACTTTGGATATGTGTGCGTCTGCTGTTACACAACTAAAAGTTGCTGGGTTAGGAGTCAGTCTACTATAAGTGGTTTTGTTTCATCTATGGAGGAAGTAGTTTTTGAGATTCAGAGTCAGGCCCAGGATGCTGCTTTGCTCTGTCTGTCTCCACATGACATTGCTACTAAAAGGAAAATAGAAAGTTCAATTGAACATTTAAAAAATCTGTTTACTTTGTTTAATTCTGAAGCCAAGCGAAAGAGACTTTTTTTCAGATAAATGGGGAACTGATGAACCAACTGAAATAGTGCTCAGCACAAGATTTGATAGCAGGAAAAATAAAACCACTGGAACATTTGATCAAGTTGTTGTAACAGATACATTTGCTTATATTCCCATTTTAGAAACACTAAAGTGAATTTTACCGCATCTTATTGATTTGTTTAAACCCAGGCATGTTCCAAAGGAAGGCGTTTTTGTTGACTTTAGTGATATGGCACATTTTAAAAGTAATCCTTTATTTTACTCTGAAAAAGATCTTTACAGAAGAATCTTAAAAATTCAGTTATTTTATGACGATTTTGAGACCGCTAATCCTTTGGGTTCCAAAAAAGATATACACAAATTGGGTGGTATATATCTTACATTATGGAATATCCCCCCTATTTTTAACTCCTCATTTTATAATATTCTTTTATGTGCCCTATTTCATGTACAGGATATTAGACAGTATGGTTTTAATTCTATAATCGAGCCTCTAGTAAATGATCTAAAAGTGCTTGAGATTGAGGGGGTTAAGAATCCAGTATCTGGAAGTTGTGTTAGGGTACAATTGTACAAGTTACAGGGAATAATCTGGACTTACGCAGCGTATTAGTGTTTGTGGAGTCATTTGGGGCTCAATATTGCTGTGGTTTCTGTGTTCTTGATAAAGATCACTTTCAGTTTGTGTTTTCTGAATTGAATCCTGAGGTTGTACTAAGAACATCTGAGCTGCATGCTTTGCACTGTGAAAGGTTACTAGATGACTCTACACTATCTCATTTTTATGGCATTAAACAGGTGTGTTTGTTAAATACACTCAGGTATTTCAACACGGCAGATAATTCTGCTGTGGATATAATGCACAACATTTTAGAAGGTGTCGCTCAGCTGGAGGTAAAACTTGTTCTGCAGTACATTCAGCATCATATGAGTGCTGGTGATCTTGCTGGTAGAATACATGCTTTTGATTATGGATACAATCAGAAAAGGAACCGTCCTCCAATGGTCAAATTGTTTGGTGGAAGCAAAGATTTGGGTTTAACTGCCATCCAGTCATGGTGCTTGTTGTGCAACATGCCTCTGTTATTTGGTGATTTAGTGCAGAGATGATAAACACTGGTATCTTTTGCTTTTACTTCTGCAGATTGTTAACATTGTATTTTCACCAGCTGTAACTGAAGGCATGACCATTTATCTTAAACATTTAATCATTAAACATCACCAGCTATTCAAAAATTATTTCCCAAAACAAATCTGTTGCCAAAGCATCACATAATGATACATTACCCACAGTGTATAAGAAACATTGGAACAATTGGAACTGCACATGTGGTGTGTGTTACAAAGCAAAACACAAGTTTTTTTCAAACACAAGTTAAAAGCTTCAAAAACATCACCAAAAAGCACCAGAGTTGTATGGCAATGCACTGGGAGTCTTTTAACCAGTACAGATTGACTCTTGGTGCAGGGAAGATGGTGGAACTCAGTGGACTTAAAGGTGGCATTGACATGGCTTCCAAACTAGGAGTGGAAATATCAGAACTTGTCTATTCTGTAAAGTGGATCAAACATCATGGTACAGAGAAACACCCTGACTTTATTATCTGTACACAAGCAGCATGAGAGATGCCAGAGTTTTGTAAGATCAGGACTATTGCTGTGAAAAATGTGCTGTTATGGGGAACACTGATGGAAACACTCTGTTTTGATGATCATTACCACACATTTACAGTCAGACTGCATCCAGACTGAGTTTTAAAGATGGTGAATGTTAATGATCTGTTATTTCAAACAATTTGATGTTCAAATGAAATATAGAACAACAGATTCTGTACTGCATATAGTGCTCTATTGCTATTTTATACTGATGTGATGTTTTTTGTGCATGTTTTTGAGCCTGACATTGTTTTAATAAATGTTTTAAATGGTACGTTGATGAAGTTGTTTTTTGTTCTGTTCTATTCCATGTATTCAATGTAAAAAAAAAAATGTTAAAAATAAAAACATTGAAAATTTTTTTTTTAAATATTGACACTTACTGGAGTTATTTGATCCCCAAATGGGTTTTAAATTTGTACTCACTGAGTGGGATTTTTTTTACTAATAAAAATGTAAATAACTCTACAAAAAGGAAATATTAACACTAATTGGTGTTAATTTTCCCTAACACATAAATGGTAGTAACTCTATTCAGTGTTGAGCAGTGTTACATTTTTACTCCACACAGAGTTCATTTTACTCTGAACATTAAACACTGTCAAGAGTCATTTTATCACCAATTCTGAGTGGAACCAAATACACTCGGGTCCAGTGTTACATTTAACTCTTATAGAGTGTGTGTACCCTTTTCTCCCTACCTAAACACTTTCCCTTTTTTATTTTTTTAAATAGATGGATAGATAGAAAACAGATAAATATATTTGATAGCTTGATAGATAGATAGATGATTATAACAAACTTTTGTACAGTTTAAGTGTAATTTTAATGACATTTAAATAAAAAACTGAAAAATCGTGATTTTGTAATAATAAAATGCTACCATCTAGTGGTACAATAAGACATTGCAGTAGCATTGATGTGCAGCAGCACATTTTATTTAATTACAATAAATATATTTATGAACAAAAAAAATACATGATTTTATTAATTTATTGTATTAAACTTTTCTAAATTTACTGTGGTCTTTGAATCTGTATAAATCAACGTGTCGCCGGGGCGGGTATTTTTGCTATGTTTCCACACGGACGGTTTTCACTTGTCGGACCTGCGCGTCATTGCAGATTTAATCAGTAAAAGCAAATGTTTAATGTTTATTTTTTAATGGATTTATTTTTTAAATATCTGACTAAAGAAAGGACGTTGTGAATATATTTTTTTTTTAATAAAGTTAGAATTTTTCCCTTTTTATATTTATATTAATATAAAAATGGACTAGTTAACCCAGCCATTAGGGAGGCACAAGCCAGTGCATTCTTAGTGCCGGTCCCAAGCCCGGGTAAATGGGGAGGGTTGCGTTAGGAAGGGCATCCAGCGTAAAACATGTGCCAAATCAAATATGCGGATCACAAATGAGAATTTCATACCGGATCGGTCGAGGCCCGGGTTAACAACGACCGCCACAGGTATCGTTAGCCGACAGGGTACCGGTGGAAATTGGGCTACTGTTGGCCGAAGGAGGAAAAGGAGAGGAGGAAGACGTCTACAGAGACGGCAGGGAAAGGAGCAGTGTAGGAGAGTGGAGGTTCGGGTTGGTACTTTAAATGTTGGTACTATGACGGGTAAAGGGAGAGAAGTAGCTGATATGATGGAGAGGAGAAAGGTAGATATGCTGTGTGTTCAGGAGACCAAGTGGAAAGGGAGTAAGGCCAGGAACATTGGAGGTGGATTTAAACTGTTTTATCATGGTGTGGATGGAAAGAGAAATGGTGTAGGGGTGATTCTGAAGGAAGAGTACAGTAAGAGTGTAGTGGAGGTGAAGAGAGTTTCTGATAGGGTGATGATCGTGAAGGTGGAAGTTGAAGGGATGATGATAAATGTCATCAGTGCCTATGCTCCACAAGTTGGCTGTGAGATGGAGGAGAAGGAAAGATTCTGGAGTGAATTAGATGAAGTGGTAGATGGTGTACCTAGGAAAGAACGGTTGGTGATTGGGGCGGACTTTAATGGGCATGTAGGTGAAGGGAACAGAGGTGATGAGGAGGTGATGGGTAGGTATGGTTTTAAGGAGAGGAATGTGGAAGGGCAGATGGTGGTAGATTTTGCTAAAAGGATGGAAATGGCAGTGGTGAACACTTATTTTAAGAAGAAGGAGGATCATAGGGTGACGTATAAGAGTGGAGGAAGGTGCACACAGGTGGACTATGTGCTATGCAGGAGATGCAACCTGAAGGAGATTGGCGACTGTAAGGTGTTGGCAGGGGACAGTGTAGCTAGACAGCATAGGATGGTGGTCTGTAGGATGGTTTTGGAGGCGAAGAAGAAGAGGAGAAGAGTGAGGACTGAAAGAAGAATAAGATGGTGGAAACTGAAGGAGGAAGAGTGTAGTGTGAAGTTCAGGGAAGAGGTCAGAGAGAGGCTCAGTGGTGTTAAGGAGGTGTTGGATGATTGGGCAACTACTGCAGGAGTGATGAGGGAGGCAGCTAGAAAAGTACTTGGTGTGACATCTGGAAATAGAAAGGAAGACAAGGAGACGTGGTGGTGGAATGAGGAAGTGCAGGAGAGCATAAGGAGAAAGAGGTTGGCAAAGCAGAAGTGGGATAGACAGAGTGATGAGAAAAGTAGGCAGGAGTACAAGGAGATGCGGCAGCAGGTTAAGAGGGATGTGGCGAAAGCCAAGGAAAAGGCATATGAGGAGCTGTATGAGAGGTTGGACACTAAGGAAGGAGAAAAGGATTTATACAGATTGGCCAGGCAGAGGGACCGAGCTGGAAAGGATGTACTGCAAGTTAGAGCAGTAAAGGATGGAGAGAGAAATGTGTTGACTAGTGAGGAGAGTGTGTTGAGAAGATGGAGGGAGTATTTTGAGCAGCTGATGAATGAGGAAAATCAGAGAGAGAGAAGGTTGGATGATGTGGAGTTGGTGAAGCAGGATGTAGATAGGATTAGTAAGGAGGAAGTGAGAGCAGCGATTAAGAGGATGAAGAGTGGAAAGTCGGTTGGACCAGATGACATACCGGTAGAAGCGTGGAGATGTTTAGGAGAGATGGCAGTGGAGTTTTTGACTAGATTGTTTAACAGGATTTTGGAAGGTGAGAAGATGCCTGAGGAATGGAGAAGAAGTGTGCTGGTACCGATCTTTAAGCATAAAGGAGATGTGCAGACCTGCAGTAACTACAGGGGAATTAAGTTGATCAGTCACACCATGAAGTTATGGGAAAGAGTAGTGGAAGCCAGGCTGAGAGAAGAGGTGACAATCTGTGAGCAACAGTATGGTTTCATGCCGAGGAAGAGCACCACAGATGCCTTATTTGCTTTGAGAATGTTGATGGAGAAGTATAGAGAAGGACAGAAGGAATTGCATTGTGTATTTGTGGATTTAGAGAAGGCATACGACAGGGTGCCAAGAGAGGAGTTGTGGTATTGTATGAGGAAGTCAGGTGTGTCAGAGAAGTATGTGAGGGTGGTGCAGGACATGTATGAGGACAGTGTGACGGCAGTGAAGTGTGCAGTAGGTACGACAGACTGGTTTAGAGTGAAGGTTGGACTGCATCAAGGATCGGCCCTGAGCCCTTTCCTGTTTGCAGTGGTGATGGACAGGTTGACGGACGAGGTCAGACAGGAGTCTCCCTGGACTATGATGTTTGCGGATGATATTGTGATTTGTTGTGAGAGTAGGGAGCAGGTTGAGAAGAGCCTGGAGAGGTGGAGATATGCGCTGGAGAGAAGGGGAATGAAACTCAGTAGGAGTAAGACAGAATACATGTGTGTGAATGAGAGGGAGGGCAGTGGAGTGGTGCGGTTGCAGGGAGAAGAGCTTCAGAAGGTGGAGGAATTCAGGTACCTGGGGTCAACAGTGCAAAGTAATGGAGAGTGTGTTAGAGAAGTGAAGAAAAGAGTGCAGGCAGGGTGGAGTGGGTGGAGAAGAGTGACAGGAGTGATTTGTGATAGTAGGGTATCTGCAAAATTGAAAGGGAAAGTTTATAGGACTGTGGTGAGACCTGCGATGTTGTATGGTTTAGAGACAGTGGCATTGAGTAAAAGGCAGGAGGTGGAGCTGGAGGTAGCAGAGCTGAAGATGTTGAGGTTTTCGTTGGGAGTGACGAGGATGGATAAGATTAGAAATGAGTTTATTAGAGGGACAGCGCATGTAGGATGTTTTGGTGACAAGGTGAGGGAGGCGAGATTGAGATGGTTTGGACATGTGCAGAGGAGGGACATGAATTATATTGGTAGAAGAATGCTGAGGATGGAGCCACCAGGTAGGAGGAAAAGAGGAAGGCCAAGAAGGAGGTTCATGGATGTGGTGAGGGAAGACATGCAGGTGGTTGGTGTAAAAGAGGCAGATGCAGAGGACAGGGTGGTATGGAGACGGATGATCCGCTGTGGCGACCCCTAATGGGAGCAGCCGAAAGAAGAAGAAGAAGAAGAAGATAAAAATGGACTAGTTCTGAGTGAATCATGAATAATTAAGCAAATAAAATGAATACAATTGTTGTTTCTTTTATATATTCTATATTTTATTCTATATTTTTTATAATTTTATAATAGCTATCCTATTTTTATATGTAAAATATTATTATATACTAGATACATTGCTATATTCATTTTTATATTATTATTATTATTATTATTATTATTATTATTATTAAAAAGATGATTATATTGATAATAACAAACTCTTTTACAGTTGAAGTGTACATTTAATTAAATTCGAGGTACAAAAAAAAACCCTAAACATCGGCGATTTTTGTAGTAGTAAAATGCTACCCTCTGGTGGTAATACGAGACATTGAAACTTGTCCTCGAGCGGTACTTTTGGTATTTTCGCTGTTTCCAAACGGTCGGTTTTTTACTTGTCGGACCTGCGTTTCAGCGCTGATTTGAGACTTAAACTAAAATAATTTAACTAGTAATTTATCCAGTATCTAATAATATTCTACATACATAAAAAATAGGATAGATGTTATAAAATAGTTGATAGAATATATACAAGAAACAACGATTTCATTTACTTTTTATTTCATTTGCTTACTTATTCATGATTCACTGAGAACTCGCCCATTTTTAATAAACAAATATATAAAGGGCGAAAATAAAACTTTTATCGCAACACAAATGTATTCACGACGTCCTTTCTTTAGTCGGATATTCAAAAAAATAAATCCACAATAAACACTAAATATTTGTCGCCAAGTTTAAAATCAGCACTAAAATCTGCCATGAAGCGCAGGTCCGACAAGTAAAAACCGCCCGTGTGGAAACAGAGCAAAAATACCAAAAGTACCGCCCGGTGACAAGTTGCAATGCCTCATATTACCACCAGGCGGTAGCATTTTACTACTTAAAACATCACCGATGTACAGTTTTTTTTTTATTTAACTCGTTAAAATTACTTAAACTTAAACTGTACAAGAGTCTGTTATAATCAATATCGTCTATCTATCTATCTATCTATCTATCTATCTATCTATCTATCTATCTATCTATCTATCTATCTATCTATCTATCTATCTATCTATCTATCTATCTCCATATTATATACTCGCTCTGTGAAAAACTAAAATCTAGCAGGAAAAATGACCCGGCTCTCAGTTACTCTGAAGCCATGAGAAGCACCAGATGTGCTTTATATCTCTGAGAACTTAATATACAATACAACATTCAAACATATGAATGGATATTTTTATCTAAAAGTATGTGATTAGTTGGTTTATCATACACATCTAATTCTGTGTAAATTGGATGTATATCAGTATGCTGCTGTGTACAGATGTGTGATTTTAAGTACGTGTACTCTGGCATTTTGGCATTGTCTCTTTCTCTCACATTTATGTCAAAAACTTGTTTTTGAATGACAGAATCTTTGGGAACAGTTACCCACTGTCTAGTTTCAGTAACATTTTTTTGGAAGAATTTGAATGTGTATCTCAGGGGTTTGGGATAGCTCAGATTGACTGCATAGATCAGGGCAAGCAGGATGACATGCTGCAGGAATGCTCTTTAATCCTGCAATCACTTGTTTACCCTCCAAAACGATCCCTGCCTCTAAAAGACTGGCATCTGTAAAACCCTGTTTGGTGACAATCTTCAATGTGTGTTGTTTTAAGTCAACAGGGTTCAGTTCACAATGGCTGTCATGAAAAAAACAAAGAATGGTTTCATTATAGGATATTGCTTGCAAACCTGTGTTCTTCTCCCCACTGGTCCTCTTACACACCAGTGACTGCACCTCCAAACACCTGCCTTTTTTGCAGACACTAAAAACTTTAATTGAAATACATGGTCAATAGATTTTATTTTAGCCATAATTTTACTGTAACAACAATGTGAAAGAAAAAATCATCTTTCTACCATACAGACGTGTACACACAAAGACCTTATGTGAAAATATGCTGGGAAAACATTGTAATGATTTTTTTTATAAATGTAATTGTTATGATTTTTGTATAGGCTTCCTGAACAGACCATGAAACACTTTTAGCTTGTTCGAAATCCAGCTGTTTAAGTATACTGAAGGAAGTGAGTACATTAATCAAATACAAGTCTTTACACAGGCTTTCACTGAGCGACACAACTGACTTTAAAGCACTGTTGCTTGTTAATACATATTAAATTTATTAATACCCAGCATCATAACAAGGCATCATTAGGTACACCTCTTCAACTTGTCTTGAGTTATGTATTTCTGAAACTTTTGATTGACTGAGATTTTCACACACAACCATCTCTGGGGTTTACAGAGAAGGGTCTGAAAAAGGAAAATATCCAGTGAGCAGTATATCCCTGGGTGAAAATGCCTTGTTGATGCCAGAGGTCAGAGGAGAATAACCAGACTGGTTTGAGCTGATAAAAAGGCAACAGTAACACAAATAACATCTTGTTACAACCAAGCTATGTTGAAGAGGATCTCTAAATGCACAACACTTCAAAACTTGAAGCAGATGGGCTACAGCAGCAGAAGACCACAACTGTTACACTCCTGTCAGCTAAGAACAGGAAACTGAGGCTACACTTCACTTGGGCTCACCAAAATTGGACAACAAAATATGGAAAAAAACATCAATCACTGATGATGTGTGGCAGGAGGCACCTGATGAGTTTACTGAAGACACAGTCGATGAAGCATCTGATGAGGTGGCTGATGAATCATTTAATAGAGCATCTGGAGATTGAATTGAGATATTCTAAATGCTGTCTTTCACTCATAAGATGACAAAAAAGCTCCACAAACACCACCCTAATTGTGTCATTGTATTTCAAAATGGCTGCAGTAATCAAAGTAAAGAAATTTTCAAAGTCTGCATCCATGTAATGCTGAGCAATATTTTAAGGTAAATTAAATTCCTTTTTTACTGCCTCCCGCATTTCTTCAGTTGTATCAGGAATCCCATAATTTAGGGTCCACTTATGTGCGTTGTGTTCAATCAACATTCACAGTGTCGCTGTCTTAGACATTTTTGGAGTCTGTTGTAAAAAAATAATTAATGAATTAATAAATAAGGGGAAACCTAAACTGTTACAGAGAGGCAGCCCATTAACACAGTTATTTCTCAACACAGCTACTACATAATGCACTCCTTTATTAAGTCCTTCAATATATTTATCAAACTCTCAAGTAGTGAATTAAAATGAATAGAATGGAACAGAATGACATGGCTAGAATGGAACATCAATGTGATGCTTCAGGGTAACCATAGATTTCCCCCCAACATTGTATGCAGCTAATGGCACAGTGTCATTCAAGTCACTGTGGAGAAGTAACTGAAAATGCCCTGGTGTCTCCAGCTCAAATGACCTCATGTGCTCATCATACCACACCATACCACACAGGTCTTTACCAGAAATCCAACTGAATTCTCAACAATAACCATCTGTTTAATTTGTACTAAATCTGTGAGCCCTGCAGTAGAGCCATGGGACATAATCATACCAACACAGTATTTGGTTCTGTGGCAGGAAACAGATTTAGCCAAATGTACTACTGTCTGATTTGGGAATTTGCTCAGTATGGCTTGCTGCATGTCAGCCTTTAACAAGTCCAAAGGCATAGAGGTAACATGTAAAACAGAAGGAGCTTGTTTTAAAAATCTGCAGTGTTGTGACTGATAAGCCATAACCAGCTGATGTTTGGTTGCGAAACATTGATAGCAAAATGTTTCTGAAAGAAATTGTATGCCGAACTACCCATTAAAAAAAACCTGTGTTTACCCTGGAAACGCATTGTCCACATAGCCACAGGACCACAGGCCTGTATCAAGTCTGGATAGTGCTCCAGAAATTTAAGCACTGCTATTTCAAGAGGAACAACCCCCCCAAAAAGATCATGCATTAAATCTGGTGAGTCGTGATTTAAGACATGACATTTTTCAGTCAGCACACTGTTTTTTGACACCAAAGCAATGGGAACTACTTTGGTCATTCAGCACAGTTTGAACATGAATTGACTTTTCCTGTTTAGTCCTCGAGTTACAGTGAGGAAAATAAGTATTTGAACACCCTGCTATTTTGCAAGTTCTCCCACTTAGAAATCATGGAGGGGTCTGAAATTGTCATCGTAGGTGCATGTCCACTGTGAGAGACATAATCTAAAAAAAAAAATCCAGAAATCACAATGTATGATTTTTAAACTATTTATTTGTATGATACAGCTACAAATAAGTATTTGAACACCTGAGAAAGTCAATGTTAATATTTGGTACAGTAGCCTACAGTAGCCTCTAGATCAGTCAGGTTTCTGGCCTGTGGCTGAGAAACACGGAGTTTGAGCTCCCTCCAAAGATTCTCTATTGGGTTTAGGTCTGGAGACTGGCTAGGCCACACCAGAACCTTGATATGCTTCTTACAGAGTCACTCCTTGGTTATCCTGGCTGTGTGCTTCGGGTCATTGTCATGTTGGAAGAACCAGCCTCGACCCATCTTCAATGCTCTAACTGAGGGAAGGAGGTTGTTCCCCAAAATCTCGCAATACATGGTCCCGGTCATCCTCTCCTTAATACAGTGTGGCCGCCCTGTCCAATGTGCAGAAAAACACCCCCAAAGCATGATGCTACCACCCCCATGCTTCACAGTAGGGATGGTGTTCTTGGGATGGTACTCATCATTCTTCTTCCTCCAAACACGTTTAGTGGAATTATGACACAAAAGTTCTATTTTGGTCTCATCTGACCACATGACTTTCTCCCATGACTCCTCTGGATCATCCAAATGGTCATTAGCAAACTTAAGACGTGCCTGGACATGTGCTGGTTTAAGCAGGGGAACCTTCCGTGCCATGCATGATTTCAAACAATGCCGTCTTAGTGTATTACCAACAGTAACCTTGGAAACGATGGTCCCAGCTCTTTTCAGGTCATTGACCAGCTCCTCCCGTGTAGTTCTGGGCTGATTTCTCACCTTCCTTAGGATCATTGAGACCCCACGAGGTGAGATCTTGCATGGAGCCCCAGTCCGAGGGAGATTGACAGTCATGTTTAGCTTCTTCCATTTTCTAATGATTGCTCCAACAGTGGACCTTTTTTCCCCAAGCTGCTTGGCAATTTCCCTGTAGCCCTTTCCAGCCTTGTGGAGGTGTACAATTTTGTCTCTAGTGTCTTTGGACAGCTCTTTGGTCTTGACCATGTTAGTAGTTGGATTATTACTGATAAATCCTAATAAACTGGGATGAGCAGCAGTGGATGTATTTGTGACTCGTTTTTTTCAGTAATAATGCAAGTACTGCATTTTTTTTTCTTTTCATGTTGTGAGTGATGGTCATTAATGAGTTTGATAGTCAGTGATGTGAGTGTGATGGTCAGTGATGAGTGTAATGGTCAGTGATGCACGTGTGATGGTCAGTGATGTGTGTAATGGTCAGTGATGAGTGTAATGGTCAGTGATGAGTGTGATGGTCAGTGATGTGAGTGTAATGGTCAGTGATGAGTCTAATGGACAGTGATGAGTGTGATGGTCAGTGATGAGTGTGATGGTCAGTGATGGGAGTGTAATGGTCAGTGATGAGTGTGATGATCAGTGATGTGAGTTTGATGGCCAGTGATGCAAGTGTGATGGTCAGTGATGAGTGTGATGGTCAGTGATGAGTGTGATGGTCAGTGATGAGTGTGATGGTCAGTAGTGTGTGTGTGATGGTCAGTGATGTGAGTGTAATGGTCAGTGATGTGAGTGTGATGGTCAGTGATGCGAGTGTGATGGTCAGTGATGAGTGTGATGGTCAGTAGTGTGTGTGTGATGGTCAGTGATGTGAGTGTGATGGTCAGTGATGAGTGTGATGGTCAGTGATGAGTGTAATGGTCAGTGATGAGTGTGATGGTCAGTGATGAGTGTGATGGTCAGTAGTGTGTGTGTGATGGTCAGTGATGTGAGTGTGATGGTCAGTGATGCGAGTGTGATGGTCAGTGATGAGTGTGATGGTCAGTAGTGTGTGTGTGATGGTCAGTGATGTGAGTGTGGTGGTCAGTGATGAGTGTGATGGTCAGTGATGAGTGTAATGGTCAGTGATGAGTGTGATGGTCAGTGATGAGTGTGATGGTCAGTAGTGTGTGTGTGATGGTCAGTGATGTGAGTGTGATGGTCAGTGATGCGAGTGTGATGGTCAGTGATGGTCAGTGATGAGAGTGTGATGGTCACTGATGAGTGTAATGGTCAGTGATGTAAATGGTCAAGTTAGAGAAGAGAGTGAAAAGACCAGTAAGGGAAGTGAAGAAGGAGATCAGGTGGTGGCTGTGGGAGCTGAGGGAGCTCAGGCTTTTGAGATGGAGGAAGCCCTGAACAAGTAGCTGAGTGATTTTATTTCAGCGTTCTCTTGAGAGCATCAGAGATGAGGAACAGTGGTCAGACACGTCTGAAAAGGATCTTTACTCTGTCGAATAAATAAACAGATTTTTGGATGAGACTAAAGGAAAAGAAGGTGTTAAAGTAAGCGATTTCTTTTCCCATCTAGAAAAGTTTGTGTCTTCTGAGGAAATCATGTTCGCTCTGAACCACAGCACAGCAGAAACATCTTCATTAAACTAACTCTCAACAGCAATCAGACATGGTGAACAACCTGGAAAGAGACTAACAAGGGGAAATCTACATACACTGTAAACCCGGATAAGTTGAATTTACTTAAGAAATTTGAGGAAATGGTTGCCTTAAAAAAATAAGTAATGTGTAATGAAAACCTAAGTACATTTAACTTAAAATGTAAAGTACATTACACTCAATTCAAAATTGATTTAACTTGACATGTTTTGCCAAGTTAACTCCTTTGCACAATTAATACACTTAATATCTTAAGTATAATGTACCAAATACCTAGTTGTAGCTTACTTATCTTTCTTCCCCTAGTTCAGTTATCATCATTAAATTATTATTTCAGCTTTTAATCTGGTGCATTATAAATACTTATTCAGATCAAGAAATCAGATGAAACATTTGTTGAAAACACCCCGGTTAGGGGTAAAATGCTTTATTGTGAACATACACATAACGGGTTGTTTTTCTAAAAGCACAACATAAAACTAGGCACCTGGTATCAGGAGCAGTAGTGCAACGATTCAGAACACCACTTAACACTGCAAACTGATTTTCCTCAGTTTTTGGTTTGTTAATCTGAATGAAACCAGACATATCAGTGCCAATCCAATAACATAAAATAGAAAAAGTGCATAACAGTGCAAACACAACATTTTCCTAAAAGAACAACAACAACAAAAAATTAGGCACCTGGTATCTGAAGCAGTAGTGCAATGAGTTAGAACAGCAAATCAGAACAGGGCATATCAGTGCAAACAAGTCACTTTTCTAAAAGAACAAACAATATTTCTCATATCTGGAGAAATAGTGTAACAACACCTCTTTATACTGTAAGTTGGTTTATCAGAGTCTGAATTTTGGGTGCCAGCTCACTTTTACCCAGGTTCAACATCACCTGCTGAACAAAGCAAAAAGTGTTTTTCATGTATTTGGGATAGTCCAGGTGCAGGGCATATATCAGTCTAAAAAGGACACAGAAGGCCTGAGGAAGGTTGGCCAGGTCATCCATCACCACATTCCCTTCCAAGATGATTCCCACTTTGGACGGGTTCAGCTTAAGGTTCTCTTCACCGATGAAAAGCAATCCCACTGGAGTTTGCCTGTACAAGTCATTGTCAGCTGTGTCCTTACAGAGAAACAAATGTACAATCGTGTGTTAGTTAGCACATACATTTTCGAAATGTTAACAATAAAAATACCCTAAGAAGAAACACTGTACACTGACATATAGTAAAAGACACTCTCTTCATACAAGATATGAGGCCTGGCTTGTTCAGCTTGCTTTTCACTGTACAATTACAGCAACATTTTTAATGTTAACTGAACCCATATTTTTTCAGCCAAGTTTTTTCAGTTAATTTCATGCCACTGATTAAACATACAGACAATTTTATGGTAAAAATAAAATAAAAAAAGTCCAAGTCTGAAATACTGAATAAAACTGTAGCACATAGTCCTGATTAATGGTTTGAAAATAAAATAAAAACAAAGAACATGCATCTGCAACATTTATAAAAAAATGAATTTGCTTACAAAGCAGGTCTTGAAGAAAGCAGAAGGATCATCGCCCAAGATGACCGGAAGTCCCCGAAGACAAAGGCATCTGACGTCAGTTGGCTCAGTTGTCTAGACAATAGTCGACATTGAATAAATCACTTTATAAGGATACTGACTGTAATTTACAAGTAATGAAAAGAAGAGATTAGGAAAAAATAAACTGGAAATAGGAGATACAATTATGAGAAAAGAGAATGCAGAGGTAAAAAAAAATCTTTATAAAAAGGAAAAGCTTCATAGGAAAACAGGACTAATGTAGATATGTTAACTTACCTTTGTCTGGCATAAAAGTTCAGCCAAAAGCTGACCAGTAAGGCCTTTCTTCTTTTTGAAGAGGTCCATGAGGCTTGGAGACAAATGGTCAAGTGCATCCAAGAAGTTTTCTCTGAGATTTTTCCCTACCACTCTGCCAAATTCATAGGAAACCTGAACATGGCAAACAATGCATCAGTTAATGTTCACACTGTTTTAATCTGACACACTCAACACTATATGATATGTAGACACTTAACACAAACCTGATTTTCTGTAAAAAGAGCTGGCCAACGATGCACAAGCTGGCTGATGGCAGGCTTCTCTTTGACAATTTCCTTTCTGCGAAAAGCAAACGTCACATCCATCTCTTTCTTAACCAGGGATTCCTTTGGCTTTGTCTTCATCATTTCATTGACCAGAACCTCACGAGCTACTTCCATGTTCTGGTCATTCATCCCTCTGGAAAATCAGGCAGGAAATTTATTTCCCCTTTCTTTGGCTTCTTGATCTGTGTGTTGGGAGGATCGCCATTTGTAGTGTCACTTCCTCGCTTGCCACCATTGACAGTAACATCAAGTCGACCCAGCTGCCGCATTTTGGTTCTATAATTACCCATTTTGAACTTAAGGCTATTCTTCCAACCGTTCCATCCAGAGGGTGACCCGGTTTCTTTAAGGCATGGGTGTGTTTGCACTAAAGCCTTAGCAACAGTCTCAAAATCTTCTTTTGTTGGGTATGCTTTAAATGCATACATGGTCTCAGCCAATTTCTCGAGTATGTCATGCTTTAGTTCTTTTGTGACTTTAAGAAAGGATGCATCCCTGAGATACTGCAGGTTACCTTAGCGTAGTCTATACTCTACATCGACTTGAAATTTGGGAATTTCAAATACCTCTGGCCACTGAAAACTTCGATCCAAAGAGATGGACAGGATCTCGGTGTCTGCCTGGCTGCCTGTGTCACTACATAATTCAGAAAGTCCAGGACTGGAACAAGCTCAATGATAGGGATGATTTTGACCGTTGGTTTATCTGGGAGCTCAGACAAGTCTGTAAGGTTGCATAATTCATTATTAAATTCAGGATCTTGGTACTGTAAGGTAAAATTGTAGTTTGTTTGGAGAGTGCCTTTGAGCCAGCTAATCAAATCTTCAAGTATGTATGGTCGAGGGTTCATTGTCATCTTTCTTATATCTCCCTCGGAGACGATAACTCGCATTGTTAATTGTTAATGACAGACAGCTGTTTAACAAATTACAAATCGTCTCAGTGTCACCATAAGCTCTCCTTGTACCCTGTATGCTGATAATGGGAGGACATCATTTAAATCTGACATCTTCAACACACACATAGAAGTAACACTATCACAATGAAGTTGGTAAGATCTCAAATGCTCCCTGTACCATGCAGCCAATTTGTGACAGACAAATAGAATCTCTACATTAACTGCAACAATCTTGTGAATCTGGACGAATGCGGGGAGACCAGAGCATGACCCAGAAGACAGTATCATGCCTGATGATACTGATGACAGATGCGCTTCAAGCACCGACTCTGGTGTTGTAAAGTTTTGAGCAATTGCCCTCTGCTCACAGTGAGGGAAGGTGGCAAGCAAAACTGGAGTAACCTTTGACATCTCAACTGATGGTCTGAAAAATGAGCTACAATCGAGATGGTAACTGACTGCCTTCTGGTGTTTGTAGCAAGTGTCATGGCAACATTTTTAAAGTTCTGAGCAGTGCGAATTACCTCTTAAAAATTTCTGCTACCCTCAAACCGCATTGTCCAAACCTCAGACAGGGGACCAAATGTCCTTACAAGCTAAGGATAATGTTCCACAAAGTGATGTTTTGGCCTTAAACGAAAATCTGGAAATTTTGACTGCAGCAAGCGCCTGTGCTCTGCTATCTTACAGTCCAGTAAGTTAAGTGTCTCTTCTGTATGCTTTGATGCTACATCAGCTCAGTAATATCTTTGAAAAGCATGAGAATTTCCAAAGTGTTGTCACCCTCAGGGACACTGTGACCAATAAGAAATGGAAGAAGCTTATGAGACACCAGTTCTCATGGCTATTTTCACCAATGGTCCCTTTACTGGAAAATCCCTTTCCAATAACCTGAGGTCGATCTGTTTTGTCACTGAATGAGTACTTAAAAAACCTGATGGCCTGATTCAGCATATCTAGGGTGAAATAAGTTTTGCCTATCAGGTCTGTAAGGCAGAGAGACAATTCAACTGGAACAATACCTTCCAAAATATCATGCAAGATGTCAGGAGGGTACCCACTGACTACATGAAAGTGCTCAAGATTCTCAGTTAAATGATGCTCCTTTCACACCATAAGCTCGAGTCATTCCTGGGTCCTCTCTCATCTCCTGTACCTGCCTGTCATGGGACTCTTTGTCTCGGAGTTGAAAGAAACCAGAACATACCTCTTGTTGTTGAGTGTCTCTACTGCTTGCTAAACAGAATCTGCAGAATTTGTCGACAGTAAAACTCTCCAGGAAACCTGCAAGAGAGTGGGCAGCAAGATTGTTAGCTGCAACATACAAGACTGTACCTTTCACACTGGCACCTAGTTGCTCCAGGTAAATCCATTCTGCTCCAATAATTTTAGATCATAGATCAGAGGTTGGAAAACTTTTGCATAACCACACTTGACTGTGGAGGTATTGCACAGTAAGCAAGTTGGATAGAGCTGAGGGTTGACTGATATTTTGAAGGTATGTTTGCAATAACCCAGTTTACTGCACACATCTTGTGTTTTAGCTTTGATGTTCCAAGAGGATTGGCGACTTTAAAGTCATCAATGTAAAGTACAAGAGCAATTGTGAACTCATCTTTTGCAAGAAATGGATTTTCAGTAAAGTATTGCCCATCAGCATATGATCTGAATTCCTGAGTGACATGTACTTTTTCTGACATAGCTTTGTCTAAAACATCAGTTTTGTTAAACAACTTCTGTAGCATAGGAACAATGGGAACATATGCAAGAGTTGTTTTGCCTTTCTCCACAACATATTCAATTGGATTTACCAGTGGAAACTCTCTACGCACATAGGCTGCTCTTTTTTGGCAGTTCCTAAAGGTCCATCTTTGGAACAATGTGTCATCATGTTACTTTCTGACACAGCACTGATCATCTCTTTAATAACAGTCTCATCCATGTCAGCACAATATTTGTTTAATATGCCCCTGACTCTGTGTTGTACAAGTGGTTGTGAGAGCTTATTGATTTGACAGAGCTGCTCCATCACATCTTGCACTGCACTCTCTGGTATGTGCAAAACAGTGTGCATCTTTAGTAGTAAAGATGCCACGTTGTGCTCAAGCTGTTTTTCTAAATCGTGCAGATCACATTTAGTTACCTCATTCAACTCTTCTGTGTCCTCAATATCATTAGCATTTGACATCTGCTCTTGTGAAGCATTAATGTCATGGCTTGCAATATTGTCCCAAAAAATTTCTTTGAGATCTGTTGTTTGTGTACTTTACTCTTGTGTGCTTTGAATGTGGAGTAAACACTGCTTTCAAAATTACAGTCTTCATAAGGGCATCTGACTTTATGATTTACTTTTAGATGTGCACGATGCAGGTGAGTGAGAAAGTCACTCTCTGAACAAGACTCTGTGAATCCACACGACAGACAACTAAACTTAGTTGGTATATCTGTACTTTGTTGCTGATCTGGAGTTTTTGTGTGAATGCGGGACAGGTGAACTTTTAGTGCATTTAATGATTTAAATGTGCACAGAATTCCTGATGTAAACAAGGAAAAGGCTCGGTTCTGGTATAACCTCCGTGTTTTAGCCTGTAATCTTTAAACAATTGTGCTCTTTTTTCACAGCTAAAAGGACAATACTTGCACTTCCAAACCATTATTTAATCTGTTTCTTTAGACTTATTTCTTAAAATTTCTCTTTATTTTCCCTCAAATGAGCAAACATTAACAACATTACCCTTATGAAAACAGACTGGAAGAATCTGAACACTGACATGACATTTATTATTTTGCTAGTTTATGGCGAATTAGCTTTATTATAGGGCATTTTAAGTCACATACACATTCGCTTACGTTGTCTTAAAGGAACTTACAAGATACAATAGGCCGTGGTAAGCCGCGTGAAACAGCCGCACGTGTTCCCGCTATCTTCTTGGAAAAAAACGCCGCTTGCAGCCGGCCAGGTGAAAGCCTAAAGGCAGTGAAACTGGTTAAAATCGTGTTTTTACTGCACGCGATCAGCAACTCGCGTGAGAAAGTGATCTAGCGTTAGATATCGATTAGTTGTGGATAAAAAGCCAACGAACCGGTAAATGTTAAAAAAAATTGTCACCGCAGCCCCAAAACCCCTCCCCCACAGTTAGCTAAATATACGTTATACAGGTAAGTTAGCCAGTGTCTCAAAATGCCCGTCGACATGGCAAAAGTTTAAATGAGGTTTTTACAACTCTCGGAGTTATACTCACATTCCAGTTCCTCACCAGCAGTGCCTGAATCCACACAACCGCAACAAAGACAGAGAACTTCGACTAAGTAGGTGTCTGAAATCAGTTTTGGACTGTTTTTGTTTTGAATTATATGTCTGTATGTATTTGTGTGTAAGAGCAAGCTGCTCTTTAAATAAGAAAAACACACACACTGATACCTTGAGCAACTGCTCATTACTCTGTTATTAGACAGTTGTCACAACTGGGAAGAAGAGGTGTGGTCTGTTCAATAACTTTTCAATTTAAGCTCATTGTAAATTATTTGCACATTGGAGTATGCTAACAAATTAGCAGAATATACTTAAAATTATAAAGTGCTGTCATCAAACTTTTTTGTTTTAGTGTATTATGCTTGAATATTTAAGTAGAAACTAAATCCGGGCTAACAGTGTGGGTCCAGTACTACAGCGGGAAACACACCAGAACCATGCCATCCCTGTCCAAATACAGGTCCTCACCACTCTGGGGTTAATGACAACAGGTTGATTCTAGTGGGAAATGGCAGACAGGAAAATACTTTATATAAATATTATATATAATCAACTTTTTAACAAAGATCTTCTTAAGATATATTATTCTATGTAATCTCATGCTATACGGTTGGTATCTGGGTGTCATAATGCCTGTCATTTTGGATGTTATTATTAAGGTGGGTAGTCGATACATCAGGTTTCCCTTCACTGTGGCACACTGACCTGCTTCAGCACATGATTCCTTTATCCTGACACATAGCAGTGTAGGGAACAGACTACAGGCAGCTGCAGGACGTGATGACTGGCTTCTTGTTGACTTTAACAACATGGAGAAATTGTAAACATTGTCCTAATGTAGTCTATAATATGACAGGTGACAGAGGCTTCACCCCTCAGATGCTCCTCACCTCCTAAATTGCAGATGTGGAGTTCTGGATGTCTCAGGTGGAAGACTTCTATACCACCCAGAAAAAGTGTGTAAGATTATCAGGGTGTGTGGTGTTTTGCACAATGTGGCACTGAGGACCAGTTTCCCTCTCCCTCCTGACCTCCCTCCCCCTCAGCATTATGACCCCAGAGCCACAGCCCCCTGCCCCACAAGAGGTATATCAACAGAGTAGAAGAATCCAAGAGGACAAAAATCATGGTTGTTAATAGTGTTCATTGTGTCTTGTTGTATTAAAAGATCAAAATCAAGATTTGAAAAAAAGATTAAAAAAGATTTGACAGGACAGAAATAAAAAGCAACTATAAAATGACCAAAAGATGAGACGATCTACAAGATACAATAGCTTTACACTCAGCTTTATACTATTGAGGAAAAAGGCATGTTAAGATTCTCTGTTTCTCTTGTCTTCTTCTTCTTTTTTTATATTTCTCGTTTTCTTTTGAATGTTTTCTTGTCTCAGCTGAGCAACAATTTCCTCCCATCGCTCTCGGACCCTCATATAATGATCTGTTTTATTCTCTGAAGTCTTCTTTTCTTCCTCACAGAGATTCTGGGTATCCTGGAGCCCCCTGTTGGTCTGAAGCTGTAAGTTGTTCCTCTCCTCTATGTCAAGTTTAGTTTTCTCTCTTTCGTCCTCTTGCTTAACTTTAAAATCCAATGTGGGCTCAAACTGAGCAACACGTTCCTCCAGTCGCTCTCTGTCTCTGATCAAATAATCTCTTATATGCTCTGCACTATTTTTCACTTTCTCACAGTGATTCTGAGTATCCTGGAGCTCCATGGTGGTCTGTTCCAAAGTGACCTCAAGCTAAGCAACATGTTCCTCCACTTTCTTTTGCTCTCTCATCCAGCTCTCTCTCTCACATTCTACAGTTTTCTCCAGTTCCTCATGGATTTTCAGGGAAGACTGAAGCTTCTTGGTCGTCTGTTCCAAAGTGACCTCAAGCTGAGCAACATGTTCCTCCAGTTGTTTTTGTTCTCTCGCTCAGCTCTCTCTCTCTCACATTCTACAGTCTGCTCCAGTTCCTCATGGATTTTCAGGGGAGACTGGAGCTCCATGGTGGTCTGATCCAAAATAAACTCAAGCTGAGCAACACGTTCCTCAAGCTGTTTTTGTTCTCTCGCCCAGCTCTGGCTTCTCTTAGTTATATCCTGTTTCTGCTGCATTTGCTCAGAAGCCAAAGTAGCCTCCAGCTTTTGAAACCGTCTGTAGCAGAATGGCTTTCTCTTCTTTCTCTTCTGTTATTTTCTCCATCATCAGAGGAAAATAAGTATTTGAACACCCTGCTATTTTGCAAGTTTTCCCACTAAGAAATCATGGAGAGGTCTGAAATTGTCATCGTAGGTGCATGTCCACTGTGGGAGACATAATCTAAAAAAAAAAAATCCAGAAATCACAATGTATGATTTTTTAAAGTATTTATTTGTATGATCCAGCTGCAAATAAGTATTTGAACACCTGAGAAAGTCAATGTTAATATTTGGAACAGTAGCCTTTGTTTGCAATTACAGAGGTCAAACATTTCCTGTAGTTTTTCACCAGGTTTGCACACACTGCATGAGGGATTTTGGCCCACCCCTCCACACAGATCTTCTCTAGATCAGTCAGGTTTCTGTCTCTATTTGGTTTAGGTCTGGAGACTGGCTAGGCCACGCCAGAACCTTGATATGCTTCTTACAGAGCCACTCCTTGGTTATCCTGGCTGTGTGCTTCGGGTCATTGTCATGTTGGAAGACCCAGCCTCGACCCATCTTCAATGCTCTAACTGAGGGAAGGAGGTTGTTCCCCAAAATCTCGCAATACATGGCCCTGGTCATCCTCTCCTTAATACAGTGCAGTTGCCCTGTCCCATGTGCAGAAAAACACCCCCAAAGCATGATGCTACCACCCCCATGCTTCACAGTAGGGATGGTGTTCTTGGGATGGTACTCATCATTCTTCTTCCTCCAAACACGTTTAGTGGAATTATGACCCAAAAGTTCTATTTTGGTCTCATCTGACCACATAATTTTCTCCCATGACTCCTCTGGATCATCCAAATGGTCATTGGCAAATTTAAGACGTGCCTGGACATGTGCTGGTTTAAGCAGGGGAACCATCCATGCCATGCATGATTTCAAACCATGACGTCTTAGTGTATTACCAACAGTAACCTTGGAAACCGTGGTCCCAGCTCTTTTCAGGTCATTGACCAGCTCCTTCCGTGTAGTTCTGGGCTGATTTCTCACCTTCCTTAGGATCATTGAGACCCCACGATGTGAGATCTTGCATGGAGCCCCAGTCAGAGGGAGATTAACAGTCATGTTTAGCTTCTTCCATTTTCTAATGATTGCTCCAACAGTGGACCTTTTTTCACCAAGCTGCTTGGCAATTTCCCTGTAGCCCTTTCCAGCCTTGTGGAGGTGTACAATTTTGTCTCTAGTGTCTTTGGACAGCTCTTTGGTCTTGGCCATGTTAGTAGTTGGATTCTTACTGATTGTATGGGGTGGACAGGTGTCTTTATGCAGCTAACGACCTCAAACAGGTGCATCTCATTTAGGATAATAAATGTAGTGGAGGTGGACATTTTAAAGGCAGACTAACAGGTCTTTGAGGGTCAGAATTCTAGCTGATAGACAGGTGTTCAAATACTTATTTGCAGCTGTATCATACAAATAAATAGTTAAAAATCATATATTGTGATTTCTGGATTTTTTTTTTGATTATGTCTCTCACAGTGGACATGCACCTACGATGACAATTTCAGACCCCTCCATGATTTCTAAGTGGGAGAACTTGCAAAATAGCAGGGTGTTCAAATACTTATTTTCCTCACTGTAAATGAAAATAAACCCGGTTTCTTGAACCCTGTTCGGTTTCAGCCCCACTTTTGGGCCTCACAGCTGAAAATGACCTTCCTGACTTTCAATGGTAAAAGTTCCTGACAACAGTGTGCTACATACACAATTTACATCCCTTTTAAAAGAACACACTTTGGGCTTTACATCATCCAAAGACGCTGAAGTTCCTTAGAAAAAATGTGTACGTCAAAAAACATTGTTTTTTTAAAAAATATATATAAATACATGAATTTGGTCCTGAAGCAATCCAGAATAGTGACGGGTTAAAAGTCACATGTGTAATGAGATTATATTTCAACTTTGAAGAAAATACAATAAAAAGGAGATTCCTATAAACATTATTCTGAGACTGTGTGTAGTCCTTTTCTCCCTCTGTCCGATTGAGGAAAAGCAGCCTGATAACCAAATTTACCAAAGGGTTTTACAAACTATTGTCATCATTATAAAAAACACTTTATTGCTTATCAATTATCAAATAATAATAAAAAAGAATCTTAGACATCATACAAGTGATTTATTTGAGCACTAAAATACCAAAAGAATAATAATTAAGTGGAATAATTGAATAACACAATAAGCATAAGACTGGTATTTAAACATTAGAAAAACAGTAGAAGAATAAAGTATTGAAAATTAAAGTAGTGGTCAGTGCTGCTGCTGATGCCAAACAGAGAAGCAGTTATACTTTGACTGAAATCACAGGGCCACTAAACAAGTCATGCAATATACAAGTGTTTCTGTCCACAAACCCTGCATTGTCTCCTGTCTGAAGCAGGTACCCTGGTGAGTGGTGGGTGTTCTCAGGAGGGGATGGAGAAAATTCAGGAAGCACTAAAACAGTTCCTCACTGAGTTTTTCTCTGAACTGCTTCTGTGTCCTTTGCGTCTGATTCTTTGCACAGGTGATTTCCCGATGTAGTAAGAAGGTGTTTACGATGGTGTAGAAGAAGCTCTGGTACCACTTTCTTGTCTTGTGTGAGACTATATGATAGCTGTCTGATATCTACTCCAGTCATGCACCTGACAAGAAATCAAAGTGATTAGATTTTAGAATATTAAAGGCAGAAATATATTTGAGTTTTATTATATATGAAATATAATCAAGCTGAATTTACATGACTGAATCATTTGTATGAACCTGTTGTAGTCTAGAACACAGTCTGGAACAGGTACATCCAAGTTTCTCCACTGTCCATTTTAACCTTTCACCTTCCTCTACACAATGCTTCCTTCAGTGCTTCTGTGAATGGTGGGAGCACATCTGGACCTTCCTTTTATCCTTCCTACTCTAATTAAATACTGCACACAACCGTGTTCCCTCATCACTGTATACTATGCAATGAGCATGTGACGCAATAACAAGTGTTGACGTCCTTGTGACGTCACAGTGCGCCGCTCTGTGTGCTTAAAAGCTGGAACACTCAGCAGCAGCCCGCAGAATAAACACAACCTATAGAGCAGTAAATTTCTCTATTACGCAACCAACTGCGATCCATTTCAGAAGTAACACACTAGTGTTACTCTACAAGTGTAAGTTACTCTACAAGTTCATGTTCACGAACCTGATCTTTAGTTTCACTCCATTCATTAATGATCACGGGTTCATTGCTAGTCACGTGTTAGGGCACGTGTTCACACAGAACTTCCGGGAAGCACGCTCTAGCTAGCATAGAAGGATCTAGAAGCAGAAGGATCCTCCAGTGAGTAAACGCGTCCCATCAGCATTCATAAAGACCAACCGGCAAAAACCCAACATCACTCAGGAGCTGAGCTGCGTGCGCACGTCCCAAACCACGCCCCATCCATAACACCTCGCCCAACCACGCCCCTCCATAACACTTGAAAATGTGTACACAAACCATCTTTATTTTATTGATACAGTTACCTTTTGGATAATCTGCAAAAAAAAGGAGAAAATACGCTGTAGAAACACTGATCATTCAGATATTGTTATGAGAAAATGAAAATACTTTATTGAAGGATTTGTAATTAAAGCTGTTTTCTATTTCTCCAGATTCAGCAAACTCTCCAGAATTAAAGACTAGAAAGACCTACAGAAATGGAGAACGCAAGCATAACCAGTCGAAGCTTCAGGCCACGAAGACTCTGAAGATGCAGAATACCAAAACTCACAAGTACTTTTTTTTTTTTTTGTTCAAATTTGACCCCAAAGCTTAGTTGAATTCTTATTCTGATTGTCTCGAAACATTTATTTGAAAACACATCATTTGATAGTAACATGTACACAGAGACCTGCATGATGGAAGAAGTAGCACAGTGGTTTAGATGTTGGAATTATGATCAAAAGTTCATAAGTTTAAATCTCATCTCCACTAAGCTGCCATCAAGGGCCCGCATTTAATATGTAACATGTCATATAATCATATAATATATAATGTTTTATCTGAATGTTTATTTTCCACAGAAATGTCAGTGTTGAAAAACAGCTTCTGGCACTTCAAGGTGTGTAAAGTTTTGATATTTCTGCCTTCAGTGTGTAAGAAAGTACAAGTTGATTATTACTGCATGATTAAGTTTATTTAATGAGCATATAATGTGATAATGTGATCTGAGCACCTTTTCATTTCATTTAGTAAATTATTTTACAGAAGTGAACACCAGACAAAATCTGGAAATCCGAGTCCTGAAGTACACAATCAGTAGCTTCGAGAAAAGCATCTGCTTAATCGAGGTACTTTCTTTTGATTACAAACATAGACGTCATTGAACTGAAGTGAGAATTGTGACTAAATAAAACTAAATGTTATTTTTGTTTTTAAACCTCAACAGGAAAAACTCTTCAAACAGGGAAATGAGTTGAACAAAGGTAACACTGAAATCTCTCTGAGTTTCTGTAGATGTTGATGTAGAAGGTATTTGCTTTGACTGTAATAAATTGTTTGTCATTACAGAGAAAAAGTGCTCCTCCACGCAGACTGAGAACGAGCAGGAAGCTGACAAAGGTATTTAGATGTGACATGTTATAAACTATTTTCTAGAGGAGATACAGATTTATATACAGTGGAACCTGGTTATGTTGAGGGCCTAGGGGACGCAAAAAGGGCGAGATAACCGATGATGGAGATAAACAAAAACAATATGGCGGCGCACAACAATATGATGTGCGTTAATAAATGAGAATGTCATCACGTGTTTTTGGAGGTTTTTTTACACAACAGCGTTGCCGATTTGTTTGATGAAGGCATGCTATAAAATTTGATATTGCCCCCCTTGTGCTCGAGATATTAGGGTTTTGCAACATAAAAATAATCGACATAACCAATTAAAAAATGCTTAGAAAAAGCGAGAATTTGGCGGTTCCACTTCAAAAATGTCAACTTAATAGGGTTGGCGAGTTCACCGAGGTCGAGATAAGTGGGTTCCACTGTACACATGTGCTAAACCTATTTGTACATTTCCCTCAAATGATCAGATGATCAGATTAAAAGTTATATTCATAAGGCAGAAATCAAACACACAGCTTTGTTTTATTGTTTATTTTATTGTACATGTTTTGTTTAATATTCATACAGACCCGAACCCAGAGCAAAGAGAACTGGATCAGACATGTCACCACCCAGGAAAGCTCAAAAGCCTCGACTTGATGCTGCTTCACCTGATCCTACAAACACAACACACACAACACAATCTCTCATCTCCAGTGCGTTAGAAACACTACTAAAGTCCTGTTCTGATGTTTTACCTACAGACAGGATTCATGCACTTCTCACAGAACCAAGTGAACTTCCTGTTCTGAGAGATGAAGAGAAACACGTCATTTCTGAGTTTTGTGTAAACGAGGTCAGTTCTTATCTTCTGTTTTATTTAGTGTGCATGTGATTTTAACACTTTATTTTTTAGCTGTGGATTTGAGATTAAAATGTTTTAAAGTCGATCCATAATTCACTGGTCCTGGCGAATTCTGACTCTAGATTTTGGTTTATACAATATCTAGTAGTTTCCTAGTCTAGTTGTATATATCAAATAATAATTTTCTTCTGTCTTATTTAGTCCTTAGCAGAGACGTTTCTGTCTGTGATTTTGGAGAAGATCAAGTGGAGAAGGGTTTATGGGACATGATCTCCTGCAGTCTCTCTGTAGGGTTTATGTAGGCGTGTGTCAACAGAGAGGAGACTCTCACAAGCACATGGTCTCGCCTACAGACTCCTTAAAGAAGGTGAGATTATACTGATATTTCATTACTTATCTACTAAAAATGATCTAGACTCTTATACAGAGAAGTCAATTATGTGATCAACAAATCTTTAATGTGATCTAACAACAAACAAAAACGAATCTACACTTGGGAATTTGATCCCACTCTTCTTTGCAAAAAAAAGTTCCTTCAAATTGTAAGGTGCTCTCCTGTGTACAGCTCGAATTGAGGTCTGGGCTCTGGCTGGAACATTCTAGAACTTTGATTCTCCTTTCCTGAACCACGTCTTTGTTTAATTTGATGTGTGCTTTGGGGCATTGTCATGTTGAAATTGAAATTCCTCAGCTTTCTTTCAGCGTTTTGACCAGCAGCCCCAAAGCATTATGTTAAACCCACTATGCTTCACTGTCAGTATGGTGTTTTCCCACATGGCTTTGGTTACTGACTGAATCACTGGCTTGCATATTTATATTATTTATGTTGTTATTTCCATTTTATATAAAAAAAACCCTGCAATTTCATACAAGTTTGTTGATTTTATCTATCCAATGTATTTCTTTTTATACAGTGTATTTACATCCTGTTGTTTTGTTGCTTTGCAGACTTTCTTGAAGCCCCAAAGTGATTATGGTCATGATCACAGCATGGCCGAGTATTTTGTCCCATGAAAGTTCTTTATGCCGATCGATTCACGTAGTGAGCAACCTGAAAGCAAAGGGAAAGATATTTTACTTGCTCAGCAACTATCTGCGCTGGGATGAGGTAAGTTGTTGATCTTTAGTGTTCCTCTCAGTGTCAATGTTTATTACTGGCAGGCCAGAACTGTCATCAAGCATCTTTTTTTTTATCTAGTGGGACAAATTCTTTGTACATTCATGTTGAACTATGCTGTCAGTTAAACAGTGTTTTATTGCACTGGGTATTAAATAATGATGTATTTTTTGCCAGGAGCCTCCAGGAAACATCTACAATATGATCACCAGCACCCTGAAGTCTTTTCTGGAAGACAGCAGTCTGAGGTTCCTGAAGAACAGCTGGTATGGTTATGATCTCTGCCCTGCTACCTGGAACTACATCTTCAGCCTGGATCTTCTGTGTGCACAACTGGGCTGGACTTGGACCATTACCAATATTATACGGTACTGAATGCAAAACATCTTCAACATATTTCATTCTCAGCTTTTTAATACTTGAATCCAAATGATCAGAAATTACCGATTTTTTCTCTATAACATCAGCGCTGAGAGGATTTCGGTCGCAAAGTTGATATTTACGCACCATTTTTATATCTAATCTTTAACACAATAAGATCTCAGAGTGAAAAACTGGGTAATTGTTGATATGGTGATGTTTCTGTGAGGAAATTTCTATTTTGCATTTATAAATAAAGTTTCCAGGATCAGTGCTCAGACAGTCAGAGAGAATTCTGTAACTTTAGCTGTAAGTATTTCACCATGAGAGGGTCTTTTTTAGGAAGTGGTAGCTTAGTGGTGAAGGCTCTGGATTACTGATGGGAAGGTCGGGGGTTCAAGCCCCATGATCACCAAGTTCCACTTTTAGGCCCTTTAGCAAGACCCTTAACTCTCTGTATTCCAGGGGTGCTGTAGTCATGGCTGACCCAGTGCTCTGCCCCCGGCTTTCTCAGTGGTGTAAAGTACATTATAAAGCATCATTACCTTTAGGACTAGTTCTTATTCTGACTTTCCATTAAGGGTCAAAGTTCTAGTGGTTGTTTGAAACATTGCAAGTTCCCATTCTTGTATAAACTCATAACTGATCATAAAACCACAATGGCTGCTCCATAATCACCACAAAGACCCTCAACACATCCATTTCTCCTCCTTTTTATTTACTAGGAGAGATCTTTGGCTGATCCTGAACACTTGGCTGAGGCAAGCAAGAACAGAGCAAACACCGTTCCGAGACGTCTGTGTAGCAGCAGTTTTCAGGCTACTTGGTAAGTTTACTGTAAATCCTGTTTCAGAGCAACATCTCACATTATTCCTGGATCCTTCAGCTTTTCACTTGTGGTCTTTGTTCTTTTCAAACAGGTCGACTTGGCCAACTAGGACTTAAGGAGAACCTGCCAATGTCATTTCAAGTTCTGGCAAAAAGCATTAATCAGTTTGTAACACAAACAACTCTCAAAAGGTATTTCTAAAGCATCAAATAAAGATGTTTTTATCTATCTTTATCTTTATTCTCAGATGTTTAGTTTTGTGCTTCAGCAAGTCCTAATTTTGTATTGGATGTTGTGTGCAGGTATGCCATGGGAAGTGCAGCTCTCAGTCATCTATGCCATTCATGATCTGGCACCCAGCAACCCTGAAGCAGCTCTAAAGACTTTGGAATCATGGAGGAAAAACAGCACACAGCGCGTTCCCCCAGCCGTCATCAAATGCATTATGCAAATCAGCTTCCTTTGTCGTCAGACCGAGTCACAAAGATCATAATCGTGATTTCTCTCTAAATCTTTGTACATTCTGAAGACCCCCACAACAGCACAGAGATCCTGGATTCTGTACCAGTCTTTGACATTGACAGCTTCGAGGATCTGTTTAAGCAACTTGAAGAGATGGAAAATGATTCAGGAATAGAGAAAGAGGGTGAAATTTGAACATTTCATGTACTTTAGTGTGCATGTTGTTTCACCATCTTAAATTTATAATAAATTCTAATTTAAAGTTTTATTTAAAGAAATTAAGATTTTGAATTTCAATCACGTCTAATGTCTCTTCATCACAGAGAGCATTCAATCACTGCCTCTCAATCACCGCCTGCCTCTTTTTTTTTTCTTCTTCAAAGTTTTACATTGTTCTGATATCAGATGCCCCAAGAATTTACCTGTTGTACAAACTGCAGTTTAGACACAGAAGCTTTGTGTATGTGAGGATCCTCTATAATTATTTGGAGAAAGAGTCTGGTGTCATTATGCCATGGCTTGGGAAGTCGGGATGTTGTTAATAAATGTGAACTGATTTAATGTCATACAGTGTGTCTGTGTTCTACATTACAGTGGGGTCTGAGGTTCGGTTCCCAGCGTGTTGTTTCCTTACATTCTTTTATCCAGGGCCCAAATCTTTCCACTGATCTCTCACACATTTAGAAAGTGATCTATGCAGAGCTGAACATCTCACCATGAATGATGAACAACCTCATGACGTGACGTGCACTGTGACGCACCTGGCAGGAAGTGGAATGCAGCTCTTTCCAGCTCGTGCTAACTAAGCTTTGTTTACAAGAAATAAAAAAGAAAAGAAAAAGTGGACAGTAAAAAATTTTTTTAATTTAAGATTGCATGAAGCACAGATGAGGAAAATATTATTTTATTCTTTAATATTCTGATTTAAAGTCTATTCTAAAAGTTTTAAATACTGTAATAATGTCTGGGTTTCCAGAGATCCGAGATTTGTAACATCTCATTTTTTGAGTCACCCTGATACGTTTTAACAATATTTGACTCTTTAGTTGTGTATAATTTGGGGATTTGTGTTATTTGTAATTCGAAATTTGGTAATGTTTGTTTATAACTTGGTTTATTTAAAAAAGCAACATTTGATGTAAAATCCCCTTTAAAAATGTAGTACAGTGTAATTCATCGTGATACCGCTAGAAGGAGCTAAAGTTTAGTAGAACATTACTGCCATCTAGTGGACATCGAACACTTTTTAAAATGAAGTGGAAGATTAAACAGTACTGTATGATAAAGAAGTGTTTAAATAAAGACATTTATGTGCAGGAAGACCAGATGTAATTATTCTTACTGTTTGTGTTTCATTTATAATGTGACCCAGACAGCAGCTATATTTTAGACTTTCACTGGAAACAATTTAAAATAAGGTTATTTAGATACAAGCCGTGTAACAGACACTGTCTTTCATTAAAGCCTGTGTAAAGTTCATTTATGGCTTATAGACAGGTGCGGCTTATTTATGTTCAAAATAAACATCTTGGTCAAATTCAGTGGGTGCGGCTTATTATTTATTTTATATATATATATATATTTGGGTGCACTTAATAGTCTGGAAATTACGGTAGGTTTTTACTAAACTTTTTCTACTTTAAAACAAAGAAAATCATTGACACTTTTCTTTCACGTGAACAAGCTTTTTTCTTAAAGAATTAACTTCAATTAAAGTCCACAGCAGTGTTTCTCTGCCCAGGTCCAGCGCACCTACAACGCGGCCCACCCAGGTATCGTTCACTCCAGCACTGGTGCACCACGGACCCTGGATGCTGCAGCAGCGGAAGACACGAGCCAAGCCCCGGTCGAGGAGGTCTCCCCCGCCACCATCACCGGCCTTCGAGAGATGGAACGCCATACCGTGATTCTTGGAGATTCCATCGTCCGGCATGTCCGCGCTACCGGAGCCAAAGGTAAGGTGCACACTCGCTGTTTTCCTGGTGCTCGTGTTCTCGATGTCGCTGTGCAGGTACCCGCGATCCTGTCATTCTGATTAAAATCAGTCCGATTTAAAGATTTGGCGGTGGACTTATTATTACAGTGCTCCAGTACATGTGGTGCCTCCTCAGCAGTACTCAGTCCCTCCCACAGGATTCAATACATGCTACACTGTACTGCCTAGACCTACTACCCCAACAACTGGTAAGTTCATCATGCCTTTCCAGTCATCCTTACAAAAAGCCTGGTTTTCTTGTAGGATGTTATGATCCTCACAGCTTACATGCTGCTCTTTAATTGAAACTGATACTGTTCTTATTAGTGTCGGCTGCAGGGATGTTCTACTATAATGATCAGACCGTGTACAACCAGACATGGAGTCCCAATGGTACCTCCACCGCAGCAACATCCATCTACCAGGAGGAAGAGGAAAACGGTGCGTGTGCTTACTCTTTGTATCAGTACTGGTTCATTTACTGAGTAATGAACCTATTTATCTCTGATCATGTGCTATTTATTTCCCATTAAGATTGTTGTCCGAGATCCTAACCAGGACAACAAGGACATCACGGAGAAGATCATTTTAGAAGCTGGCAGGAGTCGGAAGCCCACTCTGCCAGTGGGAAATGTCTTTTCCGTCCCTATGCCTCTGCAGGTAACAGTCACACACACATTCATAGAGGAAGCAGATTCTTCTGGCTAATAGCTCACCAGCCTTCCTCCTTATATTTACCTGTATTACCATTTCCCTTTTCCACTATTTACTCATGTGAGCCGGTCCTGCACAAGCCGTCACACCAAAGCCAGGTGCCAACACTGGAGTATTTCTTTAAATAACTATAAATAAAGATATAAATGCTGTCGTTCACTTCGGTGAATGTGGGAAACCTACATTTACACTACAAATTCACAGTAATCCTGGTGTTTTATTATTAATTGGGTGTGTTTGTGTGTGAGGATAAGCCAGAGCTCGCTTTCCAGCAGTCTGACTTTGACCTTGAGCCAGTCTCAACCACAGTCGAGAATTCCAGTGTGTCTCCTGTGATTGTGGAGCATCTGGCTTCAGCAGAAACACCAGCAGATGAGATCGAAGCGCAGGAAGCCGAGCCGCTGAACAACGAACCCGAGCCCAGCTCTGAGGAGGAAAGCAACGATGGGGTCCTTTCACCTGTCGAAGAGCCCAACAACACCACCATGCACAGTGAGACCTACTTCTTCTGACTCGCACACTTCATCATGTTTTTCACTACTTTTCATGTCTGCTTTTGCTCGTTCCTTCCACAGAGCCAGAGATGGAGAATAAGAGGATACAATATAGTAGAGACTTTCTTTTGAGCATCCAGTTCATGCCAGATCATTAGTAATATATAATTTATATCAGTAATATCTCAAATATTTTGCCTTCTTTAACGTTTTTTGCTTTATAACGTGGCCTTCACCCTGCAAGTTCCATTGATGAGCCCAACTTCTCCATGGGGTACGGGATCATGTGTAAATCTCTGGCTACGGTAAGTAAAACATCACATCTCCTTCTTTATGTTTTAGTGCATTTAAGCCTATTTGTGATTCTAACTGTGGAATTTTCTTCTTATTTCTCTTTTTAGTTAAACGTGCCCATGGTTTAAAAAACCCAAAAGCAATGTGAATTATCCAAAGTGGATAATCTGTTATCAGGCTTGAACCCGTCCTTCTGTAAAATTTCTATGGTATCTTCATGTGTAATATTTGTATTTTTTAATAGCACAGATTTCTAGTTTTTATGATGATTGACTTTTCCAGGCCAGTAATCGTGAGAGGCTTCAGGACGAGCTGGAGGAGGCAAAAAACAAAGCTTACAGAAAAACCAAGGGTAACGTCAAGTTCATCGGGGAGCTGTTTAAGTTGCGGATGTTGGCCGAGTCCATAATTCATAACTGCGTGGTAAAACTGCTGAAACAAAATGACGAGGAAAGTCTCGAGTGCCTCTCTATTCTCCTCACGACCACCGGCAAAGAGATGGACTTTAAGAAGGCCAAGGTAAACAACCAAAGGCGCCATTGTAGCATTTTCATTGTTCGGGATTGTTCTAATTACCATCCTGCAAAGTTGTACACTATTATACCTTTAATGTAGCATATTGAATATGCATTATGTCTCTACCTTTTGATTTAGGCCTCGCAGTAAATCAATTCATCATTCATCTTTCTGATCATTGTACATTTCCAATGCCAGCTTGAAAAGAATTTTAGATTGTATACATGGTAAAAAATGATCACATATTCCCATGTTTTGCATTTCCAGTATTAATAATAAATCTGCTGTGTTTCTGGACAGTGTGCAATTTTATATTACGCTATAAAACATCAGATACCAAAATAATTTGTATTTTTTTATGACGTTTTTTATTGAATAGAGCAGTGTTGTGCTGTGTCATTGGCAGCGTATTCACTAGGATTTTGCAGTAGTGATATTAAAGTTTGTGTGTGGTTTAGTAAGCTTTTGCTGCTGCTTATGTAATTCTCAGCTTTGTAAAAGTTTCATGTAGCCAAGTTAAAGCCTGTAATCTTTAACTGACCGCATGTTAAGAGAGCACTTGCTTATACCGTATTTTTCGGACTATAGGCCGCTACTTTTTTCCCCACGCTTTCAACCCCGCAGCTTAAACAATGAAGCGGCTAATATATGGATTTTTCCTGGGTTTTTCCCGGTTTCACAAACTTCAAGCCAAAAAACTGAACCCCATAACATAAGACCAATGAAATTTCCAAACGTGAAAATTTTATTCAGTGTATTTTTCTTGGAGATGAGACGACTTGAGCTAATGAAAACGCCGGTGTGTGTTAGTGTGTTAGTGTTAGTGTGTGTGTGTGTGTGTGTGTGTGTGTGTGTGTGTGTGTGTGTGTGGAGGGGGTAGAGGCGATAAGCGGAGGCGGAGGGAAAACTCGTTTTTTACTATCACTCCTGTAGGCACTAGGTATCCCTAAACTTTAAAATTTTAACTTTTTCTTCTTTGCTTATCTTAATTTTTGTCACAATCTTCGCTTTCTGGCTTCGCTTCGCCATCTAGCAGCAGCGTCTCGAGCTCGTATCTCAATTTTTTGCTCGCGTAACAAAGCAAAAAAATCAACCGAGTGACCGCTTGTACCTCGGAAAACTCGTACATTAATGCACTCGCAGGTCAAGTTGAAAGGAAGGAGGAAGACAGTGAACAATGACTTTCTTGGTAGTCTACTGTTTAGATACAAGCCGTTGTAGCGCGTTGAGTCTGGGTGAAGGGAGAGCTCACTAACTCCAGTTACAACAGAAATCATATAAGCACAGACAGGTTTCCAAAACTCCTGCTTTTTTATTTTTCTTAGCAACAGCGTTACAGGTTAGTCAAAGAAACTTAGAAATGAGCATCAGAAAATAAAAAGGACATAATCCTCGGTCTCCACACACACAGTAATCCCGGAAGAATGCAGTGCCGGTCTTTTCCCAAAATACCGATATGCTCCTAAAGGAAGCGCAACATATTTCACCCGTTACACCGTGTGTAAGGTGTCTTTCGTTAAAGCCTGTGTAAAGTACATTAGTGTAGACAGGTGTGGCCTATAGACAGGTGCGGCTTATTTACTTTAAAAATAAAAATATTTGTAAAATTCAGGCTTATATAAGGGTGCACTTTATAGTCCGTAAATGACTGTACACTTTTTTGTACCAGGTTTATAAGAAGCATTGTTATTTGAACTGAATTGTGTTTGTGTGTAGTTACCAGCAGATGATAAGATTTATTTGGGACCGAATTTCGGGGGACGACGGTTGAACTAGAAGAACGGCTGCAATGGAGAAACATTTTCCTTTTTCAGCTCTCTCCTGTGTTCATGTTGTGAAAAAATTCAAAGCAAAGTTGTGATTGTAGGTGTTGTTGTTGAAACTTAATTCAGTTTAATGCATGAGGATTTTTAGTCATGACACATCATGTCTCTTGTGTTTCAGTAAAACTCGACGCAGTGCCAGACTCGACTACACACAAGCCTGCGCTATCAGAGGAGGAAATGGAGAAACGCTCTAAATCCATTATTGAGGAGTTTCTACACATAAATGATTACAAAGTAATGATCTCATGCAGTGTCTTATGATCACATTTAGTTGAATACACATCGGTTATTTTCTTGTTACTGCGTCACATAATCGTGGTGGGTTCATGTGAAGGAGGCCTTGCATTGCGTGGAGGAACTGGACCAGGGCAGGATGCTGTACGTTTTTGTTCGGGTGGGTGTGGAGACCACGCTGGAGTGAACCCAGATCACACGTGAACATGTGGGTCATCTGTTCCATCAGCTGCTGCAGGCTGGGATGCTCTCCACATCTCAGTTTTTTAAAGGGTGAGTGACATTCCTGCACCACACAGCTCCGTCTCCCACTGGCGCCAGAGACACCACTGTCTGCGTCATGAGATGTCCACAGCTTGATGACATATTTACACCCAATGGGGTTATTGTTAGCATTATTATGAATACGCTTGCGTTTACATTTGGTCATTTTCAGAGAATTTTATAAGAGAATCAGAATCCTATAATAAGACTTTTGTCTGTCTTTTTTCTATTCTTTCTTTTTTCCCCATTTTCTTACCTCTCCTTGTTTACACAGGTTCTCAGAAACCTTCGAGATAGCAGATGATATGGCGATTGACATTCCTTATGTATGGCAGTACATAGCGGAGCTCGTTAATCCTGTGCTTCGGAAAGGAGGAATCTCTTTGAGAGAATTATTCATGTATTTACAGTTACATTTGAGACTATACATATACATTTTTTGCTGGAAAGGAAGTTGGTGTTTGTTTTTAATTGTTGATTTCTTATGAATTCCAGTGAATTTAGCAAACCACTACTTCCTGTGGCAAGAGCCGGCATATTATTTGCAGAAATACTGCAGCTTCTCTGCAAACACATGGTGAGCTGTGAGATCTTCTATAGAACATGACTGAAAAATGGAAAGTGTTTTGTCATACTAGTTGAAAAAGGTTATGTTCAAGTCATTGCTGTGTTTTTCTTCACTTTAGAGCCAGAAGGAAGTGGAGGCCTTATGGAGGGACTCTAAACTGAGCTGGGCGGATTTTCTTCCTGAAACCGTGGATGGGAACAACTTCATTACTGAGCAGGTGAGCTGTTGGCTGCACACTAGATTTAGACTCCACTGGAAGATCTCCACCAAACAGGATCCAGTGGGCAGTAGATTTTCTACTACTTGAGTAATAATAATAGAAGAGCTGAGTAAAAGTGACAGCATAGTTATTTTTTATGAAATCATTTTGCTTGAAAATTGATCTGAAATACTATTGTTTATGTCTGATCTAATCGCTTGTCTCTGCATATTTTTGGCTGGTTGTTACAGAGTGCTTTAAAAAATGTGTGTTTTGATGAAACAAAAGCTCAGTTCAGACTCTAATTCATGATTATTTAAATTTTTTTAATTTTAAAGACCTGCAAACATTATATATATATATATATATATATATATATATATATATATATATATATATATATATATATATATATAGCAAATGATGTTATTAATATAACTGTAAAAGATGTTTAAAAGGCTTGTGTTTATTGTGGGAAATGAGTCGGGGTTCTAGAGATGATTGGCCTCGGTTTAAGTCAGATTATTAAGGTTAGTATTTATGGAAAAGTGGAATCCTGCGTTCAGAAGACTGCTGCAATAATGATCCAAAGCAACACCTTTGAATGGAAATGAAGGTAGCAAACAGGGTGTAAGTGATTCTTCACTGCAAAAAAGAAAAGATGCTGCTCAGCATGCACACTGTGCTGTTAACTGATCTGCAGCTTTCCAGTGTCCCAGGTGAGATACTTCTTCACCTTGGCTGCTATTTCAGGTCATTTCAGAATCCATCTTTCTTGGGTCAGGCCTGTGTTTTTCTCCTGGGTGAGTCTCCCATTTACATGATGGATGATGAGAGCAGGTGTGAACTGCTACAGGAGACGAGGCAGCGCTTTCTACTGTTAGATCTGGATACAAAAACTTGCAGCATTTTCTTGGTTTGCAGGAGAAAATCTTTTTTTTTTTTTTTTTTATAAAAGCTTAACAGATTAACTGGATAAATAACTAATGAATAAATGCACCATACAGCCAATTAACATGCAAACTGTGGAAACACTTCATATAAACAGAATGTAGAATCACTGAAAGCATTTTAAATGAGATTCATTTGTCTGTTTTGTGTACATACAGGATTCCATTTTTTCAGATTGATATTTGAAGGTAATTTTGTATTAAAATAATATTTTGCAGGGTGTTTGTGCTTTAAGTGCTTTGGGACTCATGTGTCCAGCTGGTCATGTGATCAGAGTGATGCGTACAGAATACAGTATATGAAAATGAGCTCCAAAGGCGTTCTCATAAAATTCAGGTAGAATCAAATCTGCCCCTCTCGAGTGATGGCAAGAGAGTAAACATGAATAACCTTCTACCGTTCCCCAAATCATCCCCCCACTCCATCACGTGTAAGTAGCACACACTTGCAGTAGGAGAGATTTTGTATACCAGATATTTAAATGATCATGATACAAAGTGTTCTGATAATTTAACAATCAGTGTTATAAATCACTGTATACTGCTCCTTTATCTGCTGACACTTCAACATTAGAGGCCTTTTTCAAAATCTATGTATTCCTACAATAAGTGTAGGTACAGCATTACAATTGGATGAGTTTATATCTGAAACAGAAATAGCCTTAGCAAGTCTGCCTTCTGGTAAATCACCTGGACCAGGATACGAAAATCTTAGCAAAAACTCTGACCTGGCGTCTGGAGAAAGTTCTGCCTTGTGTTATTTCACCTGACCAGACAGTCTTAATCAATAACAGATACTCTTCTTGTAATATTGGGGGCATATGAAATGTTATATATAACCCATTTCTATCTGACACTTCTTTAGAGGGGTAGGAGCAGAAGGTGGAGAAGCAGAAGGTTGAGGAGCAGATGATGGAGGATCAAAAAAGAACAGACTGAAGTCCTTTGGACTTTTGGAGACTTTAGAGAATGTGAGAAAATGTATAACTGTGTGTAGATAATCAGGTAAATTATTGTTTATGAGTCTGACTTTGTTGAAGGTGTTTATGTCTCACCATAAATCTGATTATCATGAATCACACAGCACAACTTACTCAAAAGTCCAATGCTGAATGTTTATTCTTTTTTTGTTTTTTAACCTGAAGAAATGTAAATGAAGTGATGAACACACTGGATGTTGTTGTTCTGTAGACAGTCACACTGCTGCTGAGAAATCTGGACTGTACTGTGGATGATGGACGTGTACGAAGCGTTCCTGAGATTTGGGACTGTCCTCACTGCACACATTATTTATAACTACTGATCCTTACAATTTTCTTCTTTCTCAGTAACTTGGGGGTTTCCTCCCCGTACTCAGCTGGAGTACTTTCTGAATGTGGAGAGCTCTGATATTGTGAACCTCTAACATGTTTGATGTGCGTTCTTTGCTTTGTGTTTCTGCTCGCTGTCCCGTACAGGTCATGATGGAGAATGGACGCTCAAAAGGCATCGGGTATGTGACGTTTTCATCTCCTGATGAGGCTCGAGTAGACGTCATGGAGATGAACGACAGGGTGCTGGGCAGCAGGACTGTGTACTAAAGTCCCTCTCAGACCACCCAGGGACGAAGTCACGGCATGAAGGTAGAAACCATCTCGCCTTCAAAACCCTGCCCAGACCCAAGACCCAACACCAACAAGAACATCCATCCACAGAGTGAGTCAAAGCCGTCCGATTAGTTTTGTGTTAAGTGCCTTTAAAGATTTAAAACAGAAGAGAACTATTATTGTTAGCAAAATTTACCTTCTAATTAGATGCTAACATGAGGTGATTGTCTGCATCTACAGATGTTCCAGTTGCAGATCCTGGAAAAGAAAACCAGCAGCAGTGGAACAGACGATTCACACCGCAGCCTCTCAGACTGGACACACAGGAACTATTCTGATTCTATTTCCAGTGTGTTTTATAGAGACTTTCATTATCTGGAGCAGGTTTTGGTCACAGCTGTGTTTGTTTCAAATAAAAGTGCTTCATTGTTCATTCACCAGTGAGACCAACACGTTGATAATTAAAGAACACAGCTGTCCGGTTTATATTATGGGATACAGACAGTGCTTGTTATTTCTCATGGTTTTCTCCATGAGAGTGGTGTACTGCTCATGTTTTTGCTTTCTGTATCTCCTCACTCCTACAGGTGGTACTGCACAATGGACGGTGCAAAGGCTTAGGATTTGTCTGATATTCCTCTCTGGATGAAGACACTAATGCCATCAGAAAGTTGAATGGAAAGCTGGTGAGCAGCAGGTCACTGTGTATCACTATGGCTGAGCAGTGGACAGGGAGCAGCCGCCCCACCAAGCCCTACCTCCATCCATCCAGGAACATGCAGTGGTTCCATCTACAGCGTAAGTCACACTGTCCTCATAATGTCCTACAAAACTTTACTAAACACACACTGTGTACCAGTCAAACACACACATTATGTAAAGTAACACATCGCTGTTTTTCTCTTTCAAGTCATCGTGCTGTTGGTCTGTTCCACTGGATTCATCATTTTATTTATTTTGCTTTTAATTGTTATTTCTTTCTCTTTTTTTACAGAAATAGTTTTATTACTGTCAATAAATATGTAAATAACTAACAGTAGTGAAGGTGTTTCATTATTGATCTTCCATAAAATTTATTCATTTATGATTCTGCAACATTCAGCACATGCGCAGGAGAGCACAGATGTGACGTTGCAGAAGAAGGGCCGGGCTTCAATGTGTGACGTCACAGTGGGACAAGTCTGTATAAGTCAGACCACTCAGTATTTCTTAATTAATTTCTTAATCTGATAAAGGAGAAGAGAACACCAGAGACAGAAGAGAAAGACATTCTGGTACAGATGGTACAAGAGCTGGAGGCTACTTTGGCCTCTGAGCGAAAGGACCGGGAACAGGAGATAAATGAGAGAAACGCCACACACCTCCAGAACATCACTAAGCTTCTGTCTTCACTGCAACTTCATGAGGAACAAGAGAAAATTGTAGAAAGTGAGAGAGAAAGCTGGGCAAGAGAACAAAAACAACTGCAGGAACGTGTTGCTCAGCTTGAGGCCACATTAAAAAGAGAGAAGGGAAAGAAGGCAAAACTTGACATGGAAGAGAGGAACAAGTTACAGCTCCAGACCATCACGGAGCTTCAGGATTCCCTGATTTACTGTAAAGAAGAGCAGAAAACTGCAAAGAATGAGAGAGAGATTTTGATTAGAGAACGAAGACAACTGGTGGAACAAGTCGCTCAGCTGCAGGCCGTTCTTAAATATGAGAGAAATTATTGTGAGAAGAAAAGAAAGAAGGAAAAGCGAGTCATAAAGACGAGTAATAACTTACAGCATAAGACCACCAGGGTGCACCAGGATTCCCTGAATCACTCTGAGGAAAAGAAGTGTGCAGATCATGAGAGCGATCAATTGAGGAGCGTCAGAGAGCGACTGGAGCAACGTCTTGCTCAGCTGGAGGCCACTTTGAATTTTGAACAAAATAAATTTGAAAAGGAAAAAGAGATGATCAAACTAGACATGGAGGAGATGACCACCAGACACTTTCAAACCATCAAAGAGCTGCAGGATTCCCTGAATCATTGTGAGGAAGAGAAAAATGATTTAATGAGAGACAGAGAGCGACTGAAGGAACGTGTTGCTCAGCTGGAGGAGACTTTGAAATTTGTACAAAATAAATTTGAGAAAGAAAAAGAGAAGGCCACACTAGACATGGAGGAGATGATCATCAGACAGTTCCAAACCACCAGGGATCTGCAGGATTCCCTGAATCATTGTGAGGAAGAGAAAATTAATTTAATGAGAGACAGAGAGCGACTGGAGAAACGTGTTGCTCAGCTGGAGGAGACTTTGAAATTTGTACAAAATAAATTTGAGAAAGAAAAAGAGAAGGCCACACTAGACATGGAGGAGATGATCATCAGACAGTTCCAAACCACCAGGGATCTGCAGGATTCCCTGAATCATTGTGAGGAAGAGAAAATGAATTTAATGAGAGACAGAAAGCGACTGGAGGAACGTGTTGCTCAGCTGGAGGAGACTTTGGAATTTGTACAAAATAAATTTCCGAAAGAAACGGAGAAGTCCAAACCAGGCATGGATGAGATGATCCCCTTACAGCGCCAAACCACCAGAGAGCTGCAGGATTCCCTGAACCACTGTGAAGAAGAGAAGAAGATTGCAAAGCATGAAAGAGAATATTTAATGAGAGGCCGAGGACGACTGGAGGAACGTGTTGCTCAGCTGGAGGCCACTTTGGAATTTAAACAAAATAAATTTAAGAAAGAAAAAGAGAAGGCCAAACTAGACATGGAGGAGATGATCACCTCACAGCTCCAAACCACTAGAGATCTCCAGAACTCCCTGATTTACTGTGAAGAAGAGAAGAAGATTGCAAAGCATGAGAGAAATAATTTAATGAGAGACCGAGAGCGACTGGAGGAACATGTTGCTCAGCTGGAGGAAACTTTAAAATTTGAGCAATATAAATTCAGGAAAGAAAAAAAGAAGACCAAATTAGACATTGAGGAGATGATCACCTCACAGCTTCAAACCACCAGAGATCTTCAGGATTCCCTGATTCACTGTGAGGAAGAGAAGAAGACTGCAAAGGATGAGAGAGATCATTTGATGAGAGACAGAGAGCGACTGGAGGAACGTGTTGCTCTGCTGGAGGAAACTTTGGAATCTGAGAGAAATAAATGGAAGGAAAAACTAAAGGCCAAACAACAGCTCAATCAATTAATACACAACTTCTTCAATAATTTATTAAGAACAGGAAATGGCAGCAGTGGAGCGCAAAATATCTGCAAAGTTCTGGGCAGGTTTAGATTCAGCATGTGAGCACGTTATACATAGATATATTTTGTACTTTATTATATCTTTATTGATATAAAACCCACCACACCACCGTCAACAAACCTGAGTGAACGTGTGAATGTGAGGGGACGACAGCATACAAATATCCCAGTTCACCAAACACTCTATATCCATGATCCCTCCAGATCTGCGTCTTTACCTAAAAATAAATCTACTGATCAAAGACTTGACTAAATAAATACGTGTTTAACCTCGACTTGAACACTGAGACTGTGTCCGAGTCCCGAACACTGATTGGAAGGCTGTTCCATAACTGTGGGGCTTTATAAGAGAAAGATCTGCCCCCTGCTGTAGTCTTCATTATTTGAGGAACCAACAGATAGCCTGCACCTTTGATCTAAGTAGGCGTGGAGGATCATACTGGTACAGAAGTTCACTCATGCATTATACGTCAGTAGTAGTATTTTATAATCAATGCGAGATTTGATTGGGAGCCAGTGTAGATTGATTAAAACAGGAGTGATGTGGTCATATTTCCTAGATCTAGTGAGGACCCTTGCTGCTGCATTCTGAACTAACTGCAGCTTATTTATGCACTTACTCGCACACCCAGACAGTAAAGCGTTACAGTAGTCCAATCTAGAAGTAACAAAAGCATCAACTAGTTTTTCTGCATCCTGTAATGACATCATATTTCTAATTTTAGCAATATTTCTAAGGTGAAAGAAGGCGATCCTGGTGATATTATTCACGTGAGACTCAAAGGAAAGACTCGGGTCAATAATCACACCAAGGTCTTTGACTGCTCTACATGCTGAAACAGAAACACCATCCAGAGATGCTACGGAATTGGAAAGTTTGCTTCTAGCTGCATGTGGTCCTAGTAAAAGTACTTCCATCTTATCTGAGTTGAGCAGAAGAAAGTTATTAAGCATCCACTGTCTAATGCCCTTTACACATTTCTCAACATTGTTAAGCTGATCTCTCTCATCTGGCTTTGCTGAAATATACAGCTGTGTGTCATCAGCATAGCAATGGAAGCGAATCCCATGTTTATGAATGATTTCACCAAGAGGCAGCATATATAAAGAGAAAAGCAGAGGGCCTAAGACAGATCCTTGAGGAACACCAAACTTTACCTCATAGAGTGTGGAGAACTCACCATTTACATCAACAAACTGATAGCGATCAGTCAAATAAGACCTGAGCCAGGAGAGAGCTGTTCCCTTTATTCCAACAACGTTCTCAAGTCCAGCAAGCAGGAGATTATGATCACTTGTGTCAAAAGCTGCACTAAGGTCGAGCAAAACAAGTAAAGAGACAAAACCCTGATCAGAGGCCAATAACAGGTCATTTACCACCTTAACTAGCGCCGTCTCTGTGCTATGATGAGGCCGAAATCCTGACTGATACATTTCAAAAATGTTATTCGTAAGTAGGTGTGAGCATAACTGCTGTGTTGCGGCTTTCTTGGCCAGGGAGATACCTCTTTTATAGAATTAATAAAATATTATACTGTCTTCTGTTTGCTATCAAGAGAACAGCCTGCAATCTGGAGATAAAAATGGAGGAAAACTAAATTGGAGGTATTTAGAATTGCGTATAAAGACAGTATGCTCAGATACAGACAGGCGCTAAAAGCTGCTAGAGCTGAACACCTGAGCAAACTCATAGAAAATAACAAACACAATCCCAGGTTCCTTTTCAGTACCGTAGCTAAATTACTGTAACTACAAATCAGGGATCTGAAAAATGTGTTCCATCACAGTTTAGCAGTGAGGATTTTATAAATCTCTTTACTGAAAAAATAGATAACATTTAAAAAAACAATTTTGGTGGTCTGAGACTATCTCCTGACACAATCTCACATAAAACTCCACAACTACACTGTTTTACATGTACAGGACAGGAAGAGCTGTATAATGTTATTACCAAAGCTAAATCAACATCATGTCAGTTAGATCCAATTCCAACTAATCTATTGAAGGAACTGTTATATCCAGCTGGTGAACCTCTTCTGAATATTAATTACTCCTCACTATCTTTAGGTCACGTCCCTAAACCCCTCAAGTTAGCAGTTATTAAGCCCCTCATTAAAAAACCTAATCTGGATGCAAACACGCTATCGAATTACAGACCAATTTCAAATCTGCCATTTATGTCTAAGATTTTATGTCTAAGATCTGTCGCTGCCCAGTTCTGTTTCTACCTGCAAGAGAACAAAATCTTTGAAGAGTTTGTTAGGTTTTAGGCCCCATCATAGCACAGAAACTGCTCTAGTTAAAATCACTAATGACCTGTTTTTAGCTTCAGACCAAGGCTTCATCTCGCTGTTAGTTTTACTAGATCTTAGTGCTGCATTCGACACTATAGATCATGATCTCCTCCTAGATCGCTTACAGAATTACATCGGCATTCAGGGACAGGCATTAAGCTGGTTTAAATCCTACCTGTCTGACCGATACCATAAATTAATTAATGGTAAACTATTAATGAATTAAAAGACTGGATGACCCAGAACTTTTTACTATTAAATTCTGATAAGATGGAGATTTTGTTTATTGGCCTAAAATTAAGTACACGGAAGCTCCAGCATTTTAACCTGCATTTAAACGGATGTTCTGTAACCACTAGTTCAATGGTAAAAGACCTGGGTGTTATTTTAGACAGCAACTTGTCTTTCAAAAATCATATCAACCAAGTTACAAATACAGCCTTCTTTCACCTTAAATTTCTAAGCTTAGAAACATGTTATCTATATCTGATGCAGAGAAGCTCGTCTATGCATTCATGACCTCCAGAATAGACTACTGTAATGCATTACTAGGTGGATGTCCTGCATCATTAATAAACAAGCTTCAGTTAGTCCAGAATGCGGCAGCCAGAGTTCTTACAAGGTCAAGAAAATATGATCATAACCCCAATCTTATCATCCCTACACTGGCTTCCTTTCAAGTTTCGAATCGACTACAAACTACTATTTCCTACTTATAAGACTTATAACCAGTCTTTTAACACGCTACAATCAGTCACGCTCGCTGAGATCTCAAAACTCTGGGCTTCTAGTAGTTCCTAGAATAGCAAAGTCCACTAAAGTTGGTAGATCATTCTCACATTTAGCTCCTAAACTTTGGAATAGTCTTCCTGACAGTGTTCGGGGCTCAGACACACTCTCCAAGTTTAAGTGCAGAATAAAAACGTATCTTTTTAGCAAAGCCTACACATAACACACATCACATATTATAAACTTGTGCTACAGAACATCTGATCACATGCACATCATCAACTTGTGCTGGTAATAACTGCTGTTGTGCTGTCATGAACAGCAGCTATGCTAATTTCTCTCCACTGATTCTCTTTCTCTCCCTATCCCGAGGCTTCCTGAGGTTTGGCCAGCTCCAGTCATGTCCCACCTCATGAAGATTATGGACCTTTAAAGAAATAGATGCGGAACTTGCAAACTTCCCTTAACACCCAGAGACGTACCAGTGCCAGCTGGATCCCACTTCATGTGTGGAGTTTTGACATTGGACTTCCTGGAGCATTTAAAGGCTCTGGCATGGAGAAGCTGGTGTTGGATCTGTGATCATAAATGTCGAGCTGTTTTATGAGTTGCTCAGTAGCTCCTAGTTTTATAAACATAAAGACTGTTGAGACTGTAGAAAGAACATCACTTATAATCTTACACTCCAGTGCTCATGTTAGTTTTTCCTCATTCACCTTCTGTATTTTCATTTATATTCAGATGATCATAAGTACAATTTAATGCTTAACTTTCATATGCCACAGGGATTAATAACTTTGCCTCACTTTTCCCACACCTTCATTTCACCTCAATGTTCTTTCCCAACATTGGTGAGTGAACATCCTCTATTTTAGTGATTCCCTTTGTCCTGCTTTCTCCCTTGCATTTCTTATAACTTCAACTGGTGTCCCTTTTGACTCCATTGGTGCTGCTGTGTACCTTTTGTGCAGTTCTTAAAACTTATGATTAACCTCATATCATATGGCCTGTTTTCTTTAAAGCTGTTTCCAAACTCATGCTTTGTCTTATGTGTGCTCTCAGATGACATTTCATGAGCATAGGCATTGTGAGTCCTTTTAAATTCTACCACCAAATTGTGTGCAGGTGTAATCAATCAGGAACTGGGTGACTGTGAACATGGACCTGTAGCTGAGGTCTGGGAATGTAGTCCACGGCAGCCATGTATGTAGGCGACAATGACTGCTTGGAATTGCGGTTTGTGGTTTCCTGTGTCATGACGTTCTCATTGTAGCTTGTGGGTGGCAATCGTACTTGTAACGGAAAGCAATTCTGGTGTAAATTACAAAGCTTTCATACAATGTCAATGTACATTTAAAAAAAAACAATACTGTGTGTGTGTGAGGGAATTCTGATCATCATCAGAATAATGTTTTGAAATTAATCCTCTTTGAAGCACTTCTACTGAACTATATGATCCTGACCTGTAGGAACCTAACCATGAATCCACAGAATAGACAGAGAATTTCAAGATTCAACATCTCTTTTCAGCCATAAAACCCCCTTCCTAAAGTATAGAGTTCAACAGTAGTTGAAGCTGCACCGTTTACCGCATCAACCTTCATTCTTCTTCCTTTTTCCATCTTTCCTCTTCTTTCCATCCTCCCCTATTCATAATAGCACTTACCACAGGATCCACCCCTGAGGCACACAGTGTTTATAGCGATATTACAGCAAGCACTTTTCACTAATCAGTTTTATTATAGAAACTATAGGAAGGGATACAAATCATTGATTATTCACATGCTTGCATGAAATAAATTATATAAAAAATTGGTTAATAAATAAATAAACCCATTCCAATTAGTCATGATTTACAAGCAGACGATTGTTCGACCCGCAGCTGGCTGCTTCTGGCAAGCCTACAATTTTAACCAAAATTATTAGAAATAATGACAATTTTATCTGTTTAATGTCAAACAAGGCACCTGAAATAAAAAAAATTAAAATCAGCTTCAAAGCAATACTCTAACTCATTCTGCCCCACGGGAGAATCATCGATTATTGTAGAGAGGTGAGGAGAAATATGACCATATGGGTATAAGGATTCAAGCTGCTCTATCTGATTGCTCACTCCCACTTTGCTACTTTTTCCTGTAACCCCATGGATGGAGAAATAATAAAAACCAAAGCGTTATTTATCCACAGCCCAAAGGGAACTGCTGCTGAGACCCTACACCAACCCTAAAACCTAACCTTGTTACCCTAGTTTATAGCATTTACATTTACATTTGCGGCATTTAGCAGACGCCCTTATCCAGAGCGACGTACAAAAGTACTTTGAGTATCTAGCAATAAATAAATCTACACTGGTACGCCAGATTACAAACTCAATATAAATATAACTCTTTAATTCTACAAAGCAAACTTGGAAAATGCTAATTTAACCACACACCTACCCCTGTTACCCTAACTTATAGCCCTTCCCCACCCTTATCCATGTAGGAGTTATGACCCAACCCCAACCCCTAAACCTGTAACCCTTATTTATTACCCTGTAACCCTAAATTATAGCACTATTCCTAACCATGTAACCCTAATTTATCACACTACCCCCTAACCCAGTAACCATAACGTTTATCCCTACCCCCTAACCCTGTAACCCTAAATTATAATTCTGCCCTTAACCATATAACCCTAACTTAAAGCCCTACCCCTATCCCTGTAACCATAGTTTATAACCCTACCCCTAAATCTGTAACACTAACTTATAACCCTACCCGCTAATCATGTAACCCTAATTTATAATCCTACCCCTAACCCTAATTTATAACCTTATCACTAACCTTGTAACCCTAATTTGTAACCATACCTGCTAACCCTGTAATCCTAAATTATGACCCTAACCCTAGATTATAAGCATACATCTAACCTTGTTACCCTAATTTATAACCCCACCCTTAACCCTGCAACTCTACTTCATAACCCTAGCTCTTACCCTGTAACTATAATTTATAACCCAACCCCTAACCCTGTTGCCCTTACTCATAACCCTACCCCTAATCTTGTGTCCCTAATTTATTACCCTACCCCTAACCATGTAACACAAAATTATATCCCTAACCCTTACCCTGTTGCTCTAATTTATTGCCCTACCCATAATCCTGCACTGCAAAAACTGAAATGGAAAAAAGGGAAAAAAAAGCTCATTTCTAGAAAATATTTCTTGTTTTTTGCCATGAAAGATAAAGATTCTTAAAAATCATATTGAACATTAGACTATAAATCTCAAAGTCAGAAAATTATTCTTCTTCAGTCTAGGCAAGTAAATGTTACCTTTTTTTTAAGCAAAATTTCACTAAAAACAAGTGACAGCTCTAAAGTGCAAGTATAAAGTGCACATTTAATTTGATTGTTGTGCTCATTTTAAGACCAAAACTGCACTGGAACATTCTAAAATCAAGAATCTTAAGAATGGTTCATGTTTTTGTCAATACTTAAATTCAATTACATTGCTTGTGTGAACATAAACACGTCGGTGAAAAGTTGTTCGATTGTGATTTATTTTTTACTGAAAACACAGAAAAAGAATTGCATCATGAACACACACAATAGTGAAATGAATGTATGCAGCACAATCACAGCTAACTGATTTATTTCTGTGGCTGTCAAATAAGACAGCAATAACTTTCAAATCTCCTCTAAGGAATAATCTACGTTCATTATGGGTTTACTCTTTCAGCTGCAATTTGAGAACACAAATAACTGTTTTTCCTTAAAAAAAACAGAAAACATTCTGGCGCTGACTGAGCTGGAGTTGTACTGAACATTCATTTGAAACATCACAATGAGAAATAAATAAAACAAAACGGTTATACACTTAAAATTAGTTAATACAGAAAAGTATATATTTTTTTTTAAGCTTTATGCAATTCAACCACATCTCCAGGGTAATATTTTATAGGGACATGTGTAATGTCTTTATGAATGAAACTGTAATATGGAGTGACATCTACAAGGTTGTCATGTAGACATGTAGTCTCTGTCAAACAGACAGTACTGTACCTCTGACACTCAAAACAATACATAGATGAATTTATGACACATATGTTCTGCACAAGTGCAAACTCAGGTAGGCTACTAGAATTTGCCATACACACAAGTAGTGTTTTTTCATTCATGTATTTGTTACCATTGAAAGTAATCCACTTAACAGACACTGCATAGTTTATCTGATCAACTCCAAAGTAATCTCTCACTTTTCCTTTTAAATATGGCATATTTTTTACTTCTAATACTGGTCCCAAAACACATTCACTAGTAAACATGGGGTGGGTAAAATGTCTCACATTCTGACAACATTCAAACATTTGATTGTGCTGAATTCAGGACTTGCATACATTTTTAAATTTACTTTTGAAACCCATTTTCTTTAAAACAATGTTTGGATTTAAATCTCATGCACATGTGATGGAGCATTGGTCCTAAATGTTTAATTTGGGATGGAACATGAATCAAGTAATGTTGTTTAGGTGTAATATTATTCTTGGGAAAAAGGTCCTTAAAATGTTTAAGAATCATTTCAATAAGTACTTTTAACTTGTCAATAATCTCAAGACATAAAACAGGTGAAAGCAAAATCTAAACGATTTCCAGAAGTTCAAGAATGAATGAAAAATATGCACTACCTCGTTAATAGGGCCCATTTTTACCTGGCCTGGATGGCAACATCCACAAAGATTTAATTGCTATAAAAATATATCAGATCAATATTTGTTTCCACTCTTTTCACTTAAATCTGTTCATCAACCTCAGTTCTGATCAAAACTACATCGTATGCCTGGCGCTGTGCACCATATCTGGGAAGGTCAGGGATGCTGCAGAGGTGGGACAAGGCATGCGTGTTGTAAAGGAGATGACTGAGGGACTCCAGGGAGTCACTGTCTGCTGCGACAACTTCTTTACAAGTTAGAAGCTTGCACAGGAGCTCCTCCGAAAAAACTTTTCCTAGTCGGAACAGTCAGGAAAAATAAACCAGAGCTGCCACCCAACCTGCTGCAGGTTTAAAGAAAGACCTGTCCCCTCCTCCATCTTTGGTTTCACCAGGAACACAACAGCTGTCAGTCCCATTCCCAAACGGGGGAGGAATGTGATTGTGTTGAGCACAAGGCACCGTGAGGCAGCTGTGACGGAGGGACCAAAAGCAAAAGCAGATATTATCACTTACTACAACCGCTGTAAGGGAGGTGTCGACAGTTTAGACAAGGTATGTGCCATCTCCTACTTCAGATCATTTTTACTGAATTCATGTGCTTGTTAGAGAGAGATGTAGGAGATACAGTTTGTGTTTGCATGTACAGTATGTGTGCATGATTATTCTCATTGTCATGTGCAGCTTTAGAATAAAGCTGTCAGTTTTAGTAAAAGTATAGATGAAGTGTGTACTTATTGTTTTCTTGTTCTTGTATCTTTGTAGGTTGTCGCCACCTACAGCTGCAGACGGAAGACTTAGCGGTGGCCACAAATGTTATTTTTTATTATGATGGACATCTCAGGTTATAATGTCATTTTCACAGCCATTGATCCCTCCTGGAATCAACATAAGCTTTACAGAAGAAGGCTTTTTTTTAGAGGAGTTGGGCAACTCAATGATCTCAGCAGCAATTTTAAGAAGACTGCTGCACTAGTGCAGGAGCTACAGATCTCTGTACGTGCCCCTCAGATGCCAGCAGGCACCAGCAGCTCAGTTCAGAGGGGAACGTGTAAGGGCTGCAAGAATCGTACAGTGTGCACTTGCATTAAATGTGGTGAATTCACGTGCAAAAATCACCAAGTTATTTGTTGCAAGACTGCTGGAACACTAGACACGCACACACATGCACGCACCCACGCTTATAGTTTATTTTATAGATTGAAGTGTTGCATTTTTTGTGTTGTTGTTCTGCTGCTGCTGTTCAGAAATCTGAGTGGAGTAGACTTTTTACAGAAAAAGAATTTATCAGACACATAAGGTCAGTGAACAAAGGTTACCCTCTCTCTCACAGGCAAACACACAATACTAGAAAACTCCTTAGGAAAGCCAGAAACTAAGCTTTCTCTCCACAGCTCTATTTATGGTCTCGTGGCGACACCTAGTGGTCAACAGTAAAAACGCAATGTAGTCTCTTCCCAACAGGGGCGCTAATAACTTCTAAAAATGCATTAATGTATATGTCATGGTGGAGCAATTAAAAAATGTCGTTCTAATGGAGTCAGGGGAAAAATCAGCCACTGAGGACAAAGAGGATAAAATAATTCAAGCTGATGCTGCAAAAAAACTAACCAGCATGAAAGTCAGTTTTTCTCCGTCTTTGACACACGCAAGCTTGTGATAAATGGTCAAAGAAAATCAGTTTACAATTACTGTTCAAATAAATTTCAGTCATTTTGTGTGTTTTTTCCCCATTTCTGACGTCACTATTCAATTGGACTGCTTCAGTTTATTGTCATTGGAAGCTAATGTACTGTATGTAATAGGACTAGACTAGCTCTAGTATCTAGTGGAGAGTATGGGTAACCAATTATGTCAGCATTGAAAGCATCCATGTCCAGTTGTCCCGAATGAACCAAATGTTTTAACACGCACTGAAGTTCCAAGGGAGCAATGCCCTCAAGAACTATGTGCATTATATCTTGAAGTGTTTGCTGGATTAAATTGTAGCAGGAAAATCTATTACTTTGCTCCTTCGGTTTATTCCATATGTAGTTCTTAGGTTGTTCCTAATTCCTCCATGCTGGCTTCTCAATGTCATTGCACTGTCTAATTGTCTTTCCAGTGTTCTTTGCTCAAAGTTATCTTCAAAAAACACTCACATTTACTGAATGCAAAGCCCACTCCCTCTTTAAATCCACACAACTCATGTTGAGCTAAAGTATCTCCACATATAGAAACCACCGCTCCAATATTTCATGTTCACCACTTTCAAGATACATTTTTACACCATTCTAAAGCTTTGCCAAGTCCTCATGCAATCTGTCAATATTGCATCAACTCCACATTCTGAGAGGTCGTTTTGCTTCACAATGGCAAGAAGGCGGATTGAAGCTAATTTGGACCTGCACTTTGGATTAATGTTGCCCAAAGTGTAGTAGAACATGAGCAACTTATTCTTTGAAGAATAAGACCCAAGTGATTACAAATTTCTATTTGATCTGAATAAAGATTATCTGTAAGCAGAGGGTCTAGAGGAAATAAAGGGTGTGATAGCATCAGATCAACCGTCTATCATGTCCTAAAAAATACCCATTGCCTGCATTTCTGAAGTTCACTATTTATCATGGGCAAAGATTTTTGGATGAGACAGTAACTCAGCAGTATATAATGGAAACATTTGTTTTTCATGCAGAGCTTTCTTTTTTCTCTCTTTTCTGACAGCATACTGCTGATCCAACTGACATTTCTTCTGCTTCTACAAAACTGAATTTCTCTTTTATGACACTGTCTTGCCTGTATGTTGTAGAAACTGCAGCAAATGGATCTTTAAAGTGGTCAAAAATTCCTAAACCCTGTTGTCGGAGCTGAATTCCTGAATGTTCATTTGAACACTGCTTGTAGCTGACTTCTCAAGTTGTTCAACAACTGAGCTTAAACTCCTGAACTGCTGCCACAATGTCATTCACACCACTCTGGAGGGGAAAAAACAAAACAAAGCTAACGTTAAACAAACAAGCATACATGCATACACACACACTCCGTTGAACACTCCACAGTGTTTTTTGGGGGTCCGAACCGG
>JBCEWE010000703.1:57500-85000 GCA_039877035.1 Silurus lanzhouensis | reverse complement strand
CTCAGGGTCGGAGCTTCAGCGCGCGGGGACAGGACACCGACTTCCATCGAAAACCTGAGGAAATTTCTTACCGTGTGTGTGTGTGTTTCGTGTCCTCAGCGCGGTGTGTGTTTCGTGTCCTCAGCGCTGTGTGCGTGTGTGTGTGAGAGAGAGCGGATTTCTTACCTCACTGATTTAAACTCCACAGGGCTCTGTCCCGCTTCAACAGCGTCGAATTTCTGCCGTTTCTTCGGTGTAAACTGCTCCCCGGAAGCCTCCTGTTGTCCGCCCCGAGCTCGAGCCCGGCTTTATTTCACTTTTTATCCCGTACGAAACCCCCCCAAAAAAAAATCCCGGTCCCGGTGTCGTCTCACTCTCTCCGTCCTCGCGCACACGCACCAACTCCTCTTTCTCTGTATCTCGAGCGAGCGGCCGGACGCGCGCACCTTCCAACAGGCAGGGAGCGCGTTCACGTGAGAGGCGCGCAGATAACACCGGAGCGCGCACGGGGGGTGGGGGGGTGGATGGATGTTGAGTGACCTCGCGGATTCTTTGTGACGTAACGGTGCTCTCCTCCTCTCACAGGTCTGCTCTCCTCCTCTCACAGGTCTGTCTGCCCCCCCCATCGCCTTCCCCCATTACCCCCCCCCTCTTAACCCTCCCCTCCCTTTATAGCCCCGCCCACCCCTCCTCCTCTTTCCCCTATCACACTATCAGTCACCGGGTTGCCAGTTTACACCATCATTTTACTCTGTTTATTTTATATTATTATTTCTGTAAAGTCCAAACACACCAGAAAACATCTCCCTTTGATGAAACCCTCACTTCACTTCAGTCTTATTCCTGGTGTGTTTTAACAGTGGACATTTTCCCAAAGCAGCTTTACAGAGATAAAGAGTTTGAGCAGAGGTGGACAAAGTACATAAAGCATGTAGTTGAGTAAAAGTGGAGACACAGTAAAAAGTCTTCTTTTAAACTTTCACTTGAGTAAAAGTATAAAAGTTTTTGCCTTCAAATGTACTTAAGTTTCCAATTGCTATAATTTATTATAACTCTAATGTTCCTATTATCATTTTAATTCACAAGACTCCACTTAATCACCTCAGTTTCTGTGTAAAGACTCGAATGTGACTCTCAGCACACTGATCTATTAATAGAATTATATTAATAACTCAAACACTGATTGATTTCTATTACAATGATCATGAACACAAAACCTTCAAAATAAAACGTGTAAATGAGGTCACGTGTGTGGTGGTGAGTTCGAGTCTGGAGTTTCTTCATCATTTATTCCTCTCTAAATCTTCTGCTTGATGCTGAACTGTATGTTGGTGATCAGTAGATGCACCAAGCGCTGATCAGAACACGTGTCAAACAGAGCGTGCGCTCGATCCTGATTCGCTGTGTGTTTCACCAGTTATGTTTTTGTCCTCGTTAAAAAAAGGAAAATGTAGTTAAAAGTAAAATATTGACTTTGAAATGTAGTAAAGTTACAGTAAAAATCTCCACAAATGGAAACACTACTGTAAAGTGCAAATAGACAAAAAACGATTTAAGTACAGAAACACGTTACATTTACTTCCTCACTGTTCAACACTGATTAATACCTCCTGCCTAATATTTGATCTCTTTTTGCTGCTAAAACAGTTGTGACCCGTCGATCATCAACAGCATGAACCTCTTCAGCAGTTTGAGCTCCAGGAGGTCGTCTGTTGGATGGGACCACACGGACCAGCCTTCACTCCTCACGTGCATCAATGAGCCTCGGCTGCACGTGACCCTGTCGCCGGTTCACCACTGTTCCCTCCCTGGAGCACTTTTGATAGATTCTGACCACTGTAGTCCAGAAACAGCCCACAAGAGCTGCAGTTTTGGAGACGCTCTGACCCGCAACATCTAGACATCACAATTTGTCAAACTCGCGAAAATCCCTACGCCGGTTTTTCCTGCTTCTAACATCAACTTTGAGGACAAAATGTTCACCTGCTGCTTAATAAATAAATCCACCCACTAACAGGAGCCATGATGAAGATCATAAGTGTTTTTCACTTCACCATTTAGAATGTTATTATGTCAGAATGTTATACTTGATCAGTGTAATTTTTGTTCCTTGTAAGTTTCTCCCTAATAAGTGATCCAGTGGTGACTGTGGTAAAGAAAAAACTCAGAGACTTCATGAGTAAGAAACCTTGAGAGGAACCAGACTCAAAAGAGAACCTCATCCTCAACACTGAATGTCCTTAATCACAGTTCCATCATTGTTGAGGTTATAAAGGGTTCAGTGATGGACGTTTACATGTAATTATATTTATATGAAGTTCTTGAGTTGCTCAGTAAATTCATGGATCTTTAGACTGTTGGTGTGGAACCATCTTATGCTCTACAAAATGTCTTCAACTTATGAAAACTCCATCCAGAGGTAGAACATCAGGATGAATCATTCATATCCAAAGAAAGGAAATTAGGTTTCTCATAATGTCATCAAATAAAACATTTATCATCCTAAACATCTCAACATGGGTGCTTGTTTTAGGTTAGAATAACATTAGAACATAAATCTACATCTTATAAGTAACTACAACACACACACACACTTCCATTATATCATTTATAATACCAAACCTCATCACAGCAGCGCTACAGCGATCCAGGTGCAGAGTAAGATGATGAATAAAGAAGGTGATGAGGTAGAAACCCTGAAAGGAACCTAATTCCATGGAGAATTCCAAACTCATCTGAGTAACAGTGGATAGAGTAAGTTCTGTACAATGACATCAACAACATTGTTACTTCAGTTCCTTTTTAGCTCCTCACGTCTGCTTCAGGCCAGTTCCTGTTACTCAGTGTGAATTTGTGTATTCCTCACATGTGGTGCTGATTATAAAAAAAAGGAAAGCTGGTCAGGCAGGTGAAATCTGGTGTCCCCAGTTTTGTAACACAGAGAAACACCAGGACCGGTACACCTCTCCAGAGCTCGCCTTCACATCATACATGAACATCACTGCACTCCAGAAAGGGTACCGGTGGAAATTGGGCTACTGTTGGCTGAAGGAGGAGAAGGAGAGGAGGAAGTCGTCTACAAAGACGGCAGGGAAAGGAGAAGTGGAGAAGAGTGGAGGTTCAGGTTGGTACTTTAAATGTTGGTACTATGACGGGTAAAGGAAGAGAGGGAGCTGATATGATGGACAGGAGAAAGGTAGATATGCTGTGTGTTCAGGAGACCAAGTGGAAAGGGAGTAAGGCCAGGAACATTGGAGGTGTTTAAACTGTTCTATCATGGTGTGGATGGAAAGAGAAATGGTGTAGGGGGGATTCTGAAGGAAGAGTACAGTAAGAGTGTAGTGGAGGTGAAGAGAGTTTCTGATAGAGTGATGAACGTGAAGCTGGAAGTTGAAGGGGTGATGATAAATGTCATCAGTGCCTATGCTCCACAAGTTGGCTGTGAGATGGAGGAGAAAAAAAGATTCTGGAGTGAATTAGATGAAGTGGTAGATGGTGTACCTAGGAAAGAACGATTGGTGATTGGGGCAGACTTTAATGGGCATGTAGGTGAAGGAAACAGAGGTGATGAGGAGGTGATGGTAGGTATGGTTTTAAGGAGAGGAATGTGGAAGGGCAGATGGTGGTAGACTTTGCTAAAAGGATGGAAATGGCAGTGGTGAACACTTATTTTAAGAAGAAGGAGGATCACAGGGTGACGTATAAGAGTGGTGGAAGGTGCACACAGGTGGACTATGTGCTATGCAGGAGATGCAACCTGAAGGAGATTGGAGACTGTAAGGTGTTGGCAGGGGACAGTGTAGCTAGACAGCATCGGATGGTGGTCTGTAGGATGGTTTTGGAGGCGAAGAAGAAGAGGAGGAGAGTGAGGACTGAAAGAAGAATAAGATGGTGGAAACTGAAGGAGGAAGAGTGTAGACACAGGAGCTCGGTGGTGGTGAAGAGGTGTTGGGTGATTGGGAAACTACTGCAGGAGTGATGAGGGAGGCAGCTAGAAAAGTACTTGGTGTGACATCTGGAAATAGAAAGCAAGACAAGGAGACGTGGTGGTGGAATGAGGAAGTGCAGGAGAAAGAGGTTGGCAAAACAGAAGTGGGAGTGACAGAGTGATGAGAAAAGTAGGCAGGAGTACAAGGAGATGCAGCAGCAGGTTAAGAGGGATGTGGCGAAAGCCAAGAAAAAAAGGCATCTGAGGAGCTGTAGGAGAGGTTGGACACTGAGGAAGGAGAAAAGGATTTATACCGATTGGCCAGGCAGAGGAACCGAGCTGGGAAGGATGTGCTGCAAGTTAGAGCAATAAAGGATGGAGAGGGAAATGTGTTGAATAGTGAGGAGAGTGTGTTGAGAAGGTGGAGGGAGTATTTTGAGCAGCTGATGAACGAGGAAAATCAGAGAGAGAAAAGGTTGGATGATGTGGAGTTGGTAAAGCAGGTTGTAGATAGGATTAGTAAGGAGGAAGTGAGAGCAGCGATTAAGAGAATGAAGAGTGAAAAGTCGGTTGAACCAGATGACATACCGGTAGAAGCGTGGAGATGTTTAGGAGAGATGGCAGTGGAGTTTTTAACCAGATTGTTTAACAAGATTCTGGAAGGTGGGAGGATGCCTGAGGAATGGAGAAGAAATGTGCTGGTACCGATCTGCAGTAACTACAGGGGAATAAAGTTGATCAGTCACACCATGAAGTTATGGGAAAGAGTAGTGGAAGCCAGGCTGAGAGAAGAGGTGACCATCTGTGAGCAGCAGTATGGTTTCATGCCGAGGAAGAGCACCACAGATGCCTTATTTGCTTTGAGGATGTTGACGGAGAAGTATAGAGAAGGACAGAAGGAATTGCATTGTGTATTTGTGGATTTAGAGAAGGCGTACGACAGGGTGCCAAGAGAGGAGTTGTGGTATTGTATGAGGAAGTCTGGTGTGTCAGAGAAGTATGTGAGGGTGGTGCAGGACATGTATGAGGACAGTGTGACAGCAGTGAAGTGTGCAGTAGGAACCACAGACTGGTTCAGCGTGAAGGTTGGACTGCATCAAGGATCGGCCCTGAGCCCTTTCCTGTTTGCAGTGGTGATGGACAGGTTGACGGACGAGGTCAGACAGGAGTCTCCCTGGACTATGATGTTTGCGGATGATATTGTGATTTGTGGTGAGAGTAGTGAGCAGGTTGAGAAGAGCCTGGAGAGGTGGAGATATGCGCTGGAGAGAAGGGGAATGAAAGTCAGTAGGAGTAAGACAGAGTACATGTGTATAAATGAAAGGGAGGGCAGTGGAGGGGTGCAGTTGCAGGGAGAAGAGGTGTAGTTTGTGAAGGAGTTCAGGTACCTGGGTTCAACAGTGCAAAGTAATGGAGAGTGTGTTAGAGAAGTAAAGAAAAGAGTGCAGGCAGGGTGGAGTGGGTGGAGAAGAGTGATAGCAGGAGTGATTTGTGATAGAAGAGTATCTGTGAGAGTGAAAGGGAAAGTTTATAGGACTGTGGTGAGACCTGAGATGTTGTATGGATTAGAGACAGTGGCATTGAGTAAAAGACAGGAGGTGGAGCTGGAGGTAGCAGAGCTGAAGATGTTAAGGTTTTCGTTGGGAGTGAAGACGATGGACAGGATTAGAAATGAGTTTATTAGAGGGACAGCGCATGTTGGACGTTTTGGAGAGAAGGCGAGGGAGGCGAGATTGAGATGGTTTGGACATGTGCAGAGGAGGGACATGAATTATATTGGTAGAAGAATGCTGAGGATGGAGCCACCAGGTAGGAGGAAAAGAGGAAGGCCAAGGAGGAGGTTTATGGATGTGGTGAGGGAAGACATGCAGGTAGTTGGTGTGAAAGAGACAGATGTAGAGGACAGGGTGGTATGGAGACGGATGATCTGCTGTGGCACCCCCTAATGGGAGCAGCTTAAAGAAGAAGAAGATCATGGTGTGGATGGAAAGAGAAATGGTGTAGGGGGAATTCTGAAGGAAGAGTACTGTAAGAGTGTAGTGGAGGTGAAGAGAGTTTCTGATAGTGTGATGAACGTGAAGCTGGAAGTTGAAGAGATGATGATAAATGTCATCAGTGCTTATGCTCCACAAGTGGGCTGTGAGATGGAGGAGAATGAAAAATTCTGGAGTGAATTAGATGAAGTGGTAGAAGGTGAAGCTAGGAATGAAAGATTGGTGATTGGGGCAGACTTTAATGGGCATGTAGGTGAAGGGAACAGAGGTGATGAGGAGGTGATGAGGAGGTGATGGTAGGTATGGTTTTAAGGAGAGGAATGTGGAAGGGCAGATGGTGGTAGATTTTGATAAAAGGATGGAAATGGCAGTGGTGAACACATATTTTAAGAAGAAGGAGGATCACAGGGTGACGTATAAGAGTGAAGGAAGGTGAACACAGGTGGACTATGTTCTGTGCAGGAGATGCAACCTGAAGGAGATTGGAGAATGTAAGGTGTTGGCAGGGGACAGTGTAGCTAGACAGCATAGGATGGTGGTCTGTAGGATGGTTTTGGAGGTGAAGAAGAAGAGGAGGAGAGTGAAGACTGAAAGAAGAAGAAGATGGTGGAAACTGAAGGAGGAAGAGTGTAGTGTGAGTTTCAGGGAAGAGGTCAGACAGGAGCTCGGTGGTGGTAAAGAGGTGCTGGATGATTGTGGAACTACTGCAGGAGTGATGAGGGAGACAGATAGAAAGGTACTCGGTGTAACATCTGGAAATAAAAAGGAAGGCAAAGAGACCTGGTGGTGGAATGAGGAAGTGCAGGAGAGCAGAAGGAGAAAGAGGTTGGAGAATCAGAATCAACAGAGTGATGAGTAGTAGGCAGGAGAACAAGGAGATGCAGCAGCAGGTGAAGAGGGATGTGGCGAAAGCCAAGGAAAAGTCATATGAGGAGCTGTATGAGAGGATGGACACTAAGGAAGGAGAAAAGGATTTGTAGCGATTGGCCAGGCAGAGGAAACGAGCTGGGAAGGATTTGCTGCAAGTTAGAGCAATAAAGGATGGAGATGGAAATGTGTTGACTAGTGAGGAGAGTGTGTTGAGAAGAGCAATCAATCAATCAATAAAATTTTATTTAAAGAGCACCTTACAACAACCAAAAGCAGCACAAAGCGCTTTCCAGTAAAAACAACAATAGACAACAAAATATAACAACACAATGTACATAAAATAGCTTTTTACAGTGATGCTTCGTAGGTGTGCTGGAAGTGCGTTCCATAGCTTTGGTCCCTGGACGGCAAATGACCGGCCTCCAAACTTTTTATATTTGAACTTGGGAGTGACCAGACAGGTATGTTCAGAGGAGCGGAGAGTTCTGGCTGGTTGGTAATTCGGCGAGGTAGGCTGGGGCCAGACCATTGATGGCCTTGAACACGAACAGCAGGACCTTATACTCCACCCTAAGCCACACCGGAAGCCAGTGAAGCGAGTGGAGGACAGGGGTGATGTGTGAGCGTTTGGAGGTGTTGGAGAGAAGACGCGCTGCCACGTTTTTTACCAATTAAGGCAGATTGAGAAGTGATTGTTTGAGTCCAGTGTAGAGCATTACAGTAGTCAATCTTTGAGCTGATGAAGGCATGAATAGCTTTTTCAAGGTCAGGACAAGAATGATTTGACCTTACTGAGTAGTCTTAGCTGGTAAAAGCTCGCTTTCACTACTGCACTGATCTGTTTATTGAAATGCATACTTTTGTCAAAAATAACACCCAGGTTACGCACGATAGGTGCAAACTGAGGTGTTAGAGGACCAAAACTGAGAGAACCGCTGGGTGAATCCGGGCTAAACAGGATGTACTCAGTCTTTTCTTCATTCAGATAAAGGAAGTTCTGGGAAACTGTTTAATATCCTGAAGGCAATTATGAAGAGGGTCCAATGCAGAACGATTACTCAGAATTACAGGAAGATAGATTTGGAGGTCGTCTGCATAGAAATGAAATTGAACGTTGTGATTGGAGATGAGTTGACCAAGTGGCAGCATATAGAGTAAGAACAGAATAGGACCGATTATAGATCCTTGAGGCACACCAGATGACAGAGGAGCAACCGAGGAAGAATAAGCATTACTGAAAAAGTTCTGTTAGTGAGGTATGATGAGAACCAATTTAGCACCGCACCCTGCAGACAAACAACAGGTTGAAGATAAGAGATGAGGATGGCATGATCCACGGTGTCAAATGCAGCAGTTAGGTCCTGTAACACCAAAACCACAGAGCTTTTACTATCCAGGGCTCCAAGAATGTCATTATGGACCCTCAATAACGCTGATTCTGTGCTATGTCTAGACCTGAAACCGGACTGAAATGTATCACCAATGCCGTGCAGTTGAAGGTGAGACTGAAGCTGGGCGAAAACAAGCTTCTCCATCAACTTAGACAGAAATGACAGGTTAGATATAGGGCGGAAGTTGGATAGTATAGAGGGATCAAAGTTGGGTTTCTTGAGCAGCGGTCTAACAATAGCGTGTTTGAGAGCAGATGGAACAGTACCACCCTAAAACAGCTGTTTATGAAGGAGACAAGGAAGGGACCTATGATGTCAACAGCCTCCTTCAAAATCCTGGCAGGAACAGCGTATAGAGGGCAGGGGGTAGGCTTCAACTCATGGATAGCATTTTTGAGGTCCACAAGAGTAACTGCATCAAAGTTCTCTAGCACACATTGCACCGCATGAGTAGACATGGCAACAGCGATGGCTTGTGTAATGGTTTGCCTAACAGACAAAACCTTATTAAAAAAATATTGTTTGAATGCATTGCATGTGTTTTCAGAAACATCATTCAAGGCGACAGACACCGGATTTATAACAGAATTAATAGTGCTGAATAAAATTCCAGGGCGGTGGCCAGTGTTGTGTTCATTACTAAAAAATAGTATCTAGTTACAGTTACTCGTTACTTCAACTCAATTACTTTGTTGATTATTTACACCAAAAAGTAATGCGTTACTGTTAAAAGTAACTTCTTAGTTACTTTTTTAAAGAACCTTCTTTAATGTTCCCATTAATCCCCTTTTATGCGTTATGGTTTATACAAACATAAAACTGACTTAAACACAAAGTAATTTATAAACACTGTTTTATTAAAGTCAGAGCAGCACACACTGAATATATCACAAGCATTTCTGAAATAAAGAACAAAACAAGCTGAATAATAAATTCACAATCAAACACTAAAGTGGCTTCTGCTGTTGTGTTGAGCTCTTAAACATGTTCCTTTCACAGCTGAAGTATGAAAACTATCAACAATGTAGAACAGAACACCGGGTTAGCTTCTAGCTTCTAGCTCCTCAGGCATGGAGGTCCTGGAGGAGCTTCAACAGATTGGAGTTGCTGTTTATCGCAGTAGATACGAGCTTCAAACCAGAAAGACACAACTTACATTTGACTAAAAAGTGTTTGTCTTTATGCTCAACTAAAGTGAAATAATGATCATATTTCCACTTTGAGAAACTCGTCTTGCTCTCGCCTCGACTCGCCATTACTGCTACACAGACCTGAATAAACGGAGACACGCCCACAGCGCATCTTCTTCCTGTTTACAGTGGTTCATCCACCAATCCTACAATGCGACGCTGCTGTAAGCAGGTTAGACTGTAGTCTACACTTCAGCCCAAATTAATTCATTTAAAAAAGCGGGTAACGCAGAATACGCTAACGGTAACGAAGTTACTTTATTTTTAAAAGTAACGCGTTACAGTATTAGTTACTGTCAAAAGTAACGCATTACTGCCCAACACTGGCGGTGGCTATTGCTATTAATGAGAGCAAAAAGGTACCTTTGGCTTCCTTCAGTGCACTCTGATAGGTGGCAAGACTGTCTCTAAACATCTCCAGTGACACCTGCAGCCTATCCTTCTTCCATTTTCACTTAGCCTGTCTACACCGGTGCCTGAGGGCCCGAGTTGTATCATTGAGCCAGGGGTCCAATGGACCATTGGTCGACTTCACCTTGTAGGGCGCAACAGAGTCCATAATCTGGGAGCAGATGGTTGGAAGGAGGAGAGGAAAGGAACGGTCAGGACAAAGAGGCGATGCTAATTCAGCAGTAAAGGCGAGATCAGAAACAGAGAAGGCAGCAACAAAATCATCGACTGTAGATGATGTAATAATGCAACGACGATGAGCCGTATGATCAAACCGTATGAGAGAATGGTCAGAGATGGGAAAATCCATGACCTCACAAGTTGACACAATCACCCCACGAAAGACAGTAAGGTCAAGAGTGTGACCTAACCTATTAGTGGGACAGGAAATGGACTGATCCAGATCTAATGAGTCAAAGAGTGCCTTAAAATCATTAGCAGGTTTATCAGAGGGGCAGCAAACATGAATTTTAAAGTCACCACAGATTAGAATATTGTCAAACGTTGCTAGAAACTCTGTCAGAAACTCTGAGAACTCAATTAAAAAATCCTTGTTTCATTTGGGCGGCCGGTAGATTACTGCACATAAAATAGGACAGGGTAGTGTGAGCACAAATACTTGTAACTTAAAGCTGAAATACCCTCTAGTGGACAGCTGGTGGCACTTCAGGGACTGTCTATGTATGGTGGCTATCCCTCCACCCCTACCCATTTGCCGCGGAGTGTTTAGGTAAAGGTAACCAGAGGGAAAAAGTTCCGAAAAGGCACTGAAGTCACCTGGGGGAAGCCAGGTTTCGGAGAGGATAAACAGATCCAGATTGTGAGAGGAGATGACATCATTGAGGACAAATGTTTTGGTATTGAGCGATCTGTGTTACAAAGTGCCATGCGGAACGTGGTCAAGTTGACAGACGGCGATGTCACACGAGGAATTGGACAGAGGTTTCCTCAGACACAACCCCGAGTGGCTGTTTCAACACGGCGGGGACATGGAAATGTAACGCCAGTGTTGGAGCCAACCGGCCGAAGCCATCGATAGCATTCCCGCAATTTTCTATCATTGCCAAATCCTGATTGATCTTTACACCTCGGAGACGGAGAATCCAGGTGAGTCCTCAGCCTGATATGTAACCTGCCTCTCCGACCGCGTCTTCTGCAGTGCTACCTGCCTTGTAGCAGACAGACAGGGCGTCTCAGGAACGGAGGAATTAATGTCAACAGTGGCGGTGGTGGTTTAAAGGACTGAGTATTTAAGAGGCGGTTAGTTGTAAAACGCAGTTCCAGCAGCGTGGTGCGATCAAACATAGTAAACGACGAGATGGTAGCAAAAACAAACATGAAAAAATGAAGGAGCAAGTGGCAGGCCAAACACAGCGGCACCATCTTGAATGATCCTATCCCAGCCTATCAAGATGGAGGGAATATTTTGAGCAGCTAAAGAACGAGAAAAATGGGAGAGAAATAAGGTTGGATGGTGTGGAGCAGGAAGTGTATAGGATTAGTAAGGAGGAAGTGAGAGCAGCAATTAAGAGGATGACGAGTGGAAAGTCGGTTGGACCAGATGACATATTGGTAGAAGCATGGAGATGTTTAGGAGAGATGCAGTGGATTTTTTAACCAGATTGTTTAACAGAATTCTGGAAGGTGAGAAGATGCCTGAGGAATGGAGAAGGAGTGTGCTGGTACCGATCTTTAAGAATTAGGGAGATGTGCAGACCTGCAGTAACTACAGGGGAATTAAGTTGATCAGTCACACCATGAAGTTATGAGAAAGAGTAGTGGAAGCCAGGCTGAGAGAAGAGGTGACCATCTGTGAGCAGCAGTATGGTTTCATGCCGAGGAAGAGCACCACAGACGCCTTATTTGCTTTGAGAATGTTGATGGAGAAGTATAGAGAAGGTCAGAAGGAGTTGCATCGTGTGTTTGTGGATTTAGAGAAAGCGTACGACAGGGTGGAGAGAGGAGTTGTGGTATTGTATGAGAAAGTCTGGGTTAGGGTTAGGGTTCGCAGAGCGGTGAAGGATGCAAAGCGGCGGTACGGGAGGAAACTAGAGTAACAGTTCCAACATGGTGGCTCTAGGAGCCTGTGGCAGGGACTAAGAACAATCATGGACTATAGAATAGTGAATGTGGACGCTTCTCTGGCAGACGAGCTAAACACCTTTTACGCTCGTTTCAAGGCTGTAGCTAACCACGCTAGTGGATTAGCGAGGAGTAGAGGTGTAAAGAGAAGTAGAGGAAAAGAGAGGAGTAGAGGAGAAGAGAGGAGTAGAGAGGCGTAGAGGAGTAGAGAGGAGTAAAGGTATAGAAAGGAGTAGAGGTGTAGAGAGGCGTAGAGAGGCATAAAGGTGTAGAGAGGAAAAGAGGTTTAGAGAGGCGTAGAGGAGTAGAGAGAAGTAGAGGTGTAGACAGGAATAGAGAGCAGTAGAGAGGAACAAAGGAGTAGAGGAATAGAGGTCTAGAGGTGTAGAGGAGTAGAGGTGTAGAAAGGGCGTACAGAGGCATAAAGGTGTAGAGAGGAGTAGAGGTTTAGAGAGGCGTAGAATAGTAGAGAGAAGTAGAGGTGTAGAAAGGAGTAGAGTTATAGAGAGGAGTAGAGGGGAGTGGAGGTGTAAAGAAGAGGTGTAGAAAGAAGTAGAGGTGTTTAGAGGAATAGAGGTGTAGAGGGGCATAGAGAATTAGAGAGGAGAAGAGGTCTAGAGGTGTGTGGGGGAGTAGAGAGGAGTAGAGGTGTAGAAAAGAGTAGAGGAGTAGAGGTGAAGAGAGGAGTAGTGGTGTAGAGAGGAGTAGAAGTGTAGGGAAGAGTAGAGGAGTAGGGAGGAGTAGAGGTGTAGAGAGAAGTAGAGGTGTAGAAAGGAGTAGAGGTGTAGAGAGGAGTAAAGGGTAGTAGAGGTGTGAGGAGGAGTAGGGGTGTAGGAAGGAGTAGAGGTGAAGAGAGAAGTAGAGAAGTAGGGAGGAGTAGAGGTGTGGAGACAAGTAGAGGTGTAGAAAGAAGTAGAGGTGTAGGGAGGAGTAGGGGTGTAGGAAGGAGTAGAGGTGAAGAGAGAAGTAGAGAAGTAGGGAGGAGTAGAGGTGTGGAGACAAGTAGAGGTGTAGAAAGAAGTAGAGGTGTAGGGAGGAGTAGAGGTGTAGAGAGAAGTAGAGGTGTAGAAAGGAGTAGAGGTGTAGGGAGGAGTAAAGGTGTAAAGAAAAGTAGAGGTGTAGGGAGAAGTAGAGGTGTAGAGAGGAGTACAGCTGTAGGGAGAAGTAGAGGTGTAGGGAGGAGTAGAGGTGTAGAGAGAAGTAGCGGTGTAGGGAGGAGTAGAGGTGTAGAGAGAAGTAGAGGTGTAGGGAGATGTAGAGGTGTAGGGAGGAGTAGAGGTGTAGAGAAGAGTAAAGGTGTAGAGAGAAGTAGAGAAGTAGGGAGGTGTAGAGGTGTAGGGAGGAGTAGAGGTGTAGGGAGGAGTAGAGGTGTAGGGAGGAGTAGAGGTGTAGAGGGGAGTAAAGGTGTAGGGAGGAGTAGAGGTGTAGAGGAGTAGGGAGAAGTAGAGGAGTGGCGAGATAAAGTAGAGGTGTAGAGGGGAGTATAGGTGTAAGAGGAGTAGAGGTGTAGGGAGAAGTAGAGGTGTAGGGAGAAGTAGAGGTGTAGGGAGTAGTAGAGGTGTAGGGAGGAGTATAGGTGTAGAAGGGAGTAGAGGTGTAGAGGAGTAGGGAGAAGTAGAGGAGTAGCGAGAAGAAGTAGAGGAGTAGCGGGGAATATAGGTGTAGGGAGGAGTAGAGGAGTAGGGAGGAGTGGAGGTGTAGGGAGGAGTAGAAGAGTAGAGTTGTAGGGAGGAGTAGAGGTGTAGAGAGAAGTAGAGGAGTAGGGAGGAGTAGCGGAGTAGAGGTGTAGAGAGAAGTAGAGGTGTAGAGAGAAATAGAGGTGTAGGGAGGAATAGAGGTGTAGAGAGAAGTAGAGGTGTAGGGAGGAGTAGAGTTGTAGGGAGGAGTAAAGGTGTAGAGAGAAGTAGAGGTGTAGGGAGGTGTAGAGGTGTAGGGAGGAGTAAAGGTGTAGGGAGAAGTAGAGGAGTAGCGAGAAGAAGTTGAGGTGTAGAGAGGAGTAGAGGGGAGTATAGGTGTAAGAGAAGTAGAGGTGTAGGGAGAAGTAGAGGTGTAGGGAGTAGTAGAGGTGTAGGGAAGAGTATAGGTGTAGAGGGGAGTAGAGGTGTAGAGGAGTAGGGAGAAGTAGAGGAGTAGCGAGAAGAAGTAGAGGTGTAGCGAGAAGTAGAGGTGTAGAGGTGAAGAGAGGAGTAGTGGTGTAGAGAGGAGTAGAAGTGTAGGGAAGAGTAGAGGAGTAGGGAGGAGTAGAGGTGTAGAGAGAAGTAGAGGTGTAGAAAGGAGTAGAGGTGTAGAGAGGAGTAAAGGGTAGTAGAGGTGTGAGGAGGAGTAGGGGTGTAGGAAGGAGTAGAGGTGAAGAGAGAAGTAGAGAAGTAGGGAGGAGTAGAGGTGTGGAGACAAGTAGAGGTGTAGAAAGAAGTAGAGGTGTAGGGAGGAGTAGGGGTGTAGGAAGGAGTAGAGGTGAAGAGAGAAGTAGAGAAGTAGGGAGGAGTAGAGGTGTGGAGACAAGTAGAGGTGTAGAAAGAAGTAGAGGTGTAGGGAGGAGTAGAGGTGTAGAGAGAAGTAGAGGTGTAGAAAGGAGTAGAGGTGTAGGGAGGAGTAAAGGTGTAAAGAAAAGTAGAGGTGTAGGGAGAAGTAGAGGTGTAGAGAGGAGTACAGTTGTAGGGAGAAGTAGAGGTGTAGAGAGAAGTAGCGGTGTAGGGAGGAGTAGAGGTGTAGAGAGAAGTAGAGGTGTAGGGAGATGTAGAGGTGTAGGGAGGAGTAGAGGTGTAGAGAAGAGTAAAGGTGTAGAGAGAAGTAGAGAAGTAGGGAGGTGTAGAGGTGTAGGGAGGAGTAGAGGTGTAGGGAGGAGTAGAGGTGTAGGGAGGAGTAGAGGTGTAGAGGGGAGTAAAGGTGTAGGGAGGAGTAGAGGTGTAGAGGAGTAGGGAGAAGTAGAGGAGTGGCGAGATAAAGTAGAGGTGTAGAGGGGAGTATAGGTGTAAGAGGAGTAGAGGTGTAGGGAGAAGTAGAGGTGTAGGGAGAAGTAGAGGTGTAGGGAGTAGTAGAGGTGTAGGGAGGAGTATAGGTGTAGAAGGGAGTAGAGGTGTAGAGGAGTAGGGAGAAGTAGAGGAGTAGCGAGAAGAAGTAGAGGAGTAGCGGGGAATATAGGTGTAGGGAGGAGTAGAGGAGTAGGGAGGAGTGGAGGTGTAGGGAGGAGTAGAAGAGTAGAGTTGTAGGGAGGAGTAGAGGTGTAGAGAGAAGTAGAGGAGTAGGGAGGAGTAGCGGAGTAGAGGTGTAGAGAGAAGTAGAGGTGTAGAGAGAAATAGAGGTGTAGGGAGGAATAGAGGTGTAGAGAGAAGTAGAGGTGTAGGGAGGAGTAGAGTTGTAGGGAGGAGTAAAGGTGTAGAGAGAAGTAGAGGTGTAGGGAGGTGTAGAGGTGTAGGGAGGAGTAAAGGTGTAGGGAGAAGTAGAGGAGTAGCGAGAAGAAGTTGAGGTGTAGAGAGGAGTAGAGGGGAGTATAGGTGTAAGAGAAGTAGAGGTGTAGGGAGAAGTAGAGGTGTAGGGAGTAGTAGAGGTGTAGGGAAGAGTATAGGTGTAGAGGGGAGTAGAGGTGTAGAGGAGTAGGGAGAAGTAGAGGAGTAGCGAGAAGAAGTAGAGGTGTAGCGAGAAGTAGAGGTGTAGAGAGGAGTAGAGGGGAGTATAGGTGTAGGGAGGAGTAGAGGAGTAGGGAGGAGTGGAGGTGTAGGGAGGAGTAGAAGAGTAGAGTTGTAGGGAGGAGTAGAGGTGTAGAGAGAAGTAGAGGAGTAGGGAGGAGTAGCGGAGTAGAGGTGTAGAGAGAAGTAGAGGTGTAGAGAGAAATAGAGGTGTAGAGAGAAATAGAGGTGTAGGGAGGAATAGAGGTGTAGAGAGGAGTAGAAGTGTAGGGAGGAGTAGAGGTGTAGGGAGGAGTAGAGGTGTAGGGAGAAGTAGAGGTGTAGAAAGGAGTAGAGGTGTAGAGAGGAGTAAAGGGTAGTAGAGGTGTGAGGAGGAGTAGGGGTGTAGGAAGGAGTAGAGGTGAAGAGAGAAGTAGAGAAGTAGGGAGGAGTAGAGGTGTGGAGACAAGTAGAGGTGTAGAAAGAAGTAGAGGTGTAGGGAGGAGTAGGGGTGTAGGAAGGAGTAGAGGTGAAGAGAGAAGTAGAGAAGTAGGGAGGAGTAGAGGTGTGGAGACAAGTAGAGGTGTAGAAAGAAGTAGAGGTGTAGGGAGGAGTAGAGGTGTAGAGAGAAGTAGAGGTGTAGAAAGGAGTAGAGGTGTAGGGAGGAGTAAAGGTGTAAAGAAAAGTAGAGGTGTAGGGAGAAGTAGAGGTGTAGAGAGGAGTACAGTTGTAGGGAGAAGTAGAGGTGTAGGGAGGAGTAGAGGTGTAGAGAGAAGTAGCGGTGTAGGGAGGAGTAGAGATGTAGAGAGAAGTAGAGGTGTAGGGAGGTGTAGAGGTGTAGGGAGGAGTAGAGGTGTAGAGAAGAGTAGAGGTGTAGGGAGGAGTAGAGGTGTAGAGAAGAGTAAAGGTGTAGAGAGAAGTAGAGGTGTAGGGAGATGTAGAGGTGTAGGGAGATGTTGAGGTGTAGGGAGGAGTAGAGGTGTAAAGGGGAGTAAAGGTGTAGGGAGAAGTAGAGGAGTAGCGAGAAGAAGTAGAGGTGTAGAGAGGAGTAGAGGGGAGTATAGGTGTAAGAGGAGTAGAGGTGTAGGGAGAAGTAGAGGTGTAGGGAGTAGTAGTGGTGTAGGGAGGAGTAGAGGTGTAGAGGGGAGTAGAGGTGTAGAGGAGTAGGGAGAAGTAGAGGAGTAGCGAGAAGAAGTAGAGGAGTAGCGAGAAGTAGAGGGGAGTATAGGTGTAGGGAGGAGTAGAGGAGTAGGGAGGAGTGGAGGTGTAGGGAGGAGTAGAAGAGTAGAGTTGTAGGGAGGAGTAGAGGTGTAGAGAGAAGTAGAGGAGTAGGGAGGAGTAGCGGAGTAGAGGTGTAGAGAGAAGTAGAGGTGTAGAGAGAAATAGAGGTGTAGGGAGGAATAGAGGTGTAGAGAGAAGTAGAGGTGTAGGGAGGAGTAGAGGTGTAGAGAGGAGTAGAGGTGTAGGGAGGAGTAAAGGTGTAGAAAGAAGTAGAGGTGTAGGGAGGTGTAGAGGTGTAGGGAGGAGTAGAGGTGTAGAGAAGAGTAGAGGTGTAGGGAGGAGTAGAGGTGTAGAGAAGAGTAAAGGTGTAGGGAGATGTAGAGGTGTAGGGAGGGGTAGAGGTGTAGGGAGGAGTAGAGGTGTAGAGGGGAGTAAAGGTGTAGGGAGAAGTAGAGGAGTAGCGAGAAGAAGTTGAGGTGTAGAGAGGAGTAGAGGGGAGTATAGGTGTAAGAGAAGTAGAGGTGTAGGGAGAAGTAGAGGTGTAAGGAGTAGTAGAGGTGTAGGGAAGAGTATAGGTGTAGAGGGGAGTAGAGGTGTAGAGGAGTAGGGAGAAGTAGAGGAGTAGCGAGAAGAAGTAGAGGAGTAGCGAGAAGTAGAGGTGTAGAGAGGAGTAGAGGGGAGTATAGGTGTAGGGAGGAGTAAAGGAGTAGGGAGGAGTGGAGGTGTAGGGAGGAGTAGAAGAGTAGAGTTGTAGGGAGGAGTAGAGGTGTAGAGAGAAGTAGAGGAGTAGGGAGGAGTAGCGGAGTAGAGGTGTAGAGAGAAGTAGAGGTGTAGAGAGAAATAGAGGTGTAGAGAGAAATAGAGGTGTAGGGAGGAATAGAGGTGTGGAGAGAAGTAGAGGTGTAGGGAGGAGTAGAGGTGTAGAGAGGAGTAGAGGTGTAGGGAGATGTAGAGGTGTAGGGAGATGTTGAGGTGTAGGGAGGAGTAGAGGTGTAAAGGGGAGTAAAGGTGTAGGGAGAAGTAGAGGAGTAGCGAGAAGAAGTAGAGGTGTAGAGAGGAGTAGAGGGGAGTATAGGTGTAAGAGGAGTAGAGGTGTAGGGAGAAGTAGAGGTGTAGGGAGTAGTAGTGGTGTAGGGAGGAGTAGAGGTGTAGAGGGGAGTAGAGGTGTAGAGGAGTAGGGAGAAGTAGAGGAGTAGCGAGAAGAAGTAGAGGAGTAGCGAGAAGTAGAGGGGAGTATAGGTGTAGGGAGGAGTAGAGGAGTAGGGAGGAGTGGAGGTGTAGGGAGGAGTAGAAGAGTAGAGTTGTAGGGAGGAGTAGAGGTGTAGAGAGAAGTAGAGGAGTAGGGAGGAGTAGCGGAGTAGAGGTGTAGAGAGAAGTAGAGGTGTAGAGAGAAATAGAGGTGTAGGGAGGAATAGAGGTGTAGAGAGAAGTAGAGGTGTAGGGAGGAGTAGAGGTGTAGAGAGGAGTAGAGGTGTAGGGAGGAGTAAAGGTGTAGAAAGAAGTAGAGGTGTAGGGAGGTGTAGAGGTGTAGAGAGGAGTAGAGGTGTAGAGAAGAGTAGAGGTGTAGGGAGGAGTAGAGGTGTAGAGAAGAGTAAAGGTGTAGGGAGATGTAGAGGTGTAGGGAGGGGTAGAGGTGTAGGGAGGAGTAGAGGTGTAGAGGGGAGTAAAGGTGTAGGGAGAAGTAGAGGAGTAGCGAGAAGAAGTTGAGGTGTAGAGAGGAGTAGAGGGGAGTATAGGTGTAAGAGAAGTAGAGGTGTAGGGAGAAGTAGAGGTGTAAGGAGTAGTAGAGGTGTAGGGAAGAGTATAGGTGTAGAGGGGAGTAGAGGTGTAGAGGAGTAGGGAGAAGTAGAGGAGTAGCGAGAAGAAGTAGAGGAGTAGCGAGAAGTAGAGGTGTAGAGAGGAGTAGAGGGGAGTATAGGTGTAGGGAGGAGTAAAGGAGTAGGGAGGAGTGGAGGTGTAGGGAGGAGTAGAAGAGTAGAGTTGTAGGGAGGAGTAGAGGTGTAGAGAGAAGTAGAGGAGTAGGGAGGAGTAGCGGAGTAGAGGTGTAGAGAGAAGTAGAGGTGTAGAGAGAAATAGAGGTGTAGAGAGAAATAGAGGTGTAGGGAGGAATAGAGGTGTGGAGAGAAGTAGAGGTGTAGGGAGGAGTAGAGGTGTAGAGAGGAGTAGAGGTGTAGGGAGGAGTAAAGGTGTAAAGAGAAGTAGAGGTGTAGGGAGAAGTAGAGGTGTAGAGAGGAGTACAGTTGTAGGGAGAAGTAGAGGTGTAGGGAGGAGTAGAGGTGTAGAGAGAAGTAGCGGTGTAGGGAGGAGTAGAGGTGTAGAGAGAAGTAGAGGTGTAGGGAGATGTAGAGGTGTAGGGAGGAGTAGAGGTGTAGAGAAGAGTAAAGGTGTAGAGAGAAGTAGAGAAGTAGGGAGGTGTAGAGGTGTAGGGAGGAGTAGAGGTGTAGGGAGGAGTAGAGGTGTAGAGGGGAGTAAAGGTGTAGGGAGGAGTAGAGGTGTAGAGGAGTAGGGAGAAGTAGAGGAGTGGCGAGATAAAGTAGAGGTGTAGAGGGGAGTATAGGTGTAAGAGGAGTAGAGGTGTAGGGAGAAGTAGAGGTGTAGGGAGAAGTAGAGGTGTAGGGAGTAGTAGAGGTGTAGGGAGGAGTATAGGTGTAGAAGGGAGTAGAGGTGTAGAGGAGTAGGGAGAAGTAGAGGAGTAGCGAGAAGAAGTAGAGGAGTAGCGGGGAATATAGGTGTAGGGAGGAGTAGAGGAGTAGGGAGGAGTGGAGGTGTAGGGAGGAGTAGAAGAGTAGAGTTGTAGGGAGGAGTAGAGGTGTAGAGAGAAGTAGAGGAGTAGGGAGGAGTAGCGGAGTAGAGGTGTAGAGAGAAGTAGAGGTGTAGAGAGAAATAGAGGTGTAGGGAGGAATAGAGGTGTAGAGAGAAGTAGAGGTGTAGGGAGGAGTAGAGGTGTAGGGAGGAGTAGAGTTGTAGGGAGGAGTAAAGGTGTAGAGAGAAGTAGAGGTGTAGGGAGGTGTAGAGGTGTAGGGAGGAGTAAAGGTGTAGGGAGAAGTAGAGGAGTAGCGAGAAGAAGTTGAGGTGTAGAGAGGAGTAGAGGGGAGTATAGGTGTAAGAGAAGTAGAGGTGTAGGGAGAAGTAGAGGTGTAGGGAGTAGTAGAGGTGTAGGGAAGAGTATAGGTGTAGAGGGGAGTAGAGGTGTAGAGGAGTAGGGAGAAGTAGAGGAGTAGCGAGAAGAAGTAGAGGTGTAGCGAGAAGTAGAGGTGTAGAGAGGAGTAGAGGGGAGTATAGGTGTAGGGAGGAGTAGAGGAGTAGGGAGGAGTGGAGGTGTAGGGAGGAGTAGAAGAGTAGAGTTGTAGGGAGGAGTAGAGGTGTAGAGAGAAGTAGAGGAGTAGGGAGGAGTAGCGGAGTAGAGGTGTAGAGAGAAGTAGAGGTGTAGAGAGAAATAGAGGTGTAGAGAGAAATAGAGGTGTAGGGAGGAATAGAGGTGTAGAGAGAAGTAGAGGTGTAGGGAGGAGTAGAGGTGTAGAGAGGAGTAGAGGTGTAGAGAGAAGTAGAGATGTAGAGGGGAGTAAAGGTGTAGGGAGGAGTAGAGGTGTAGAGAGAAGTAGAGGTGTAGGGAGGAGTAGAGGTGTAAAGAGAAGTAGAGGTGTAGGGAGGAGTAGGGGTGTAGAGAGAAGTAGAGACGTAGAGAGAAGTGGAGGTGAAGAGAGGAGTAGAGATGTAGAGAGGAGTAGAGGTGTAGAGGGGAGTAGAGGTTTAGAGAGAAATAGAGGTGTAGGGAGGAATAGAGGTGTAGAGAGAAGTAGAGGAGTAGGGAGAAGAAGTAGAGGTGTAGAGTGAAGTAGAGGTGGAGAGGTAGTAGAGGTGTAGAGAGAAATAGAGGTGTAGGGAGGAATAGAGGTGTAGAGAGAAGTACAGGAGTAGGGAGAAGAAGTAGAGGTGTAGAGAGAAGTAGAGGTGTAGAGAGAAGTAGCGGTGTAGGGAAGAGTAGAGGTGTAGAGAGAAGTAGAGGTGTAGGGAGGAGTAGAGGTGTAGGGAGGAGTAGGGAGAAGTAGAGGAGTAGGGAGAAGAAGTAGAGGTGTAGAGAGGAGTAGAGGGGAGTATAGGTGTAGGGAGGAGTAGAGGTGTAGAGAGGAGTAGAGGTGTAGGAAGGAGTAGAGGTGTAGGAGAAGTAGAGGAGTAGAGGTGTAGGGAGGAGTGGAGGTGTAGAGAGGAGTAGAGGTGTAGAGAAGAGTAGAGGAGTAGAGAGGAGTAGAGGGGTAGAGGTGTAGAGAGAAGTAGAGGAGTAGTAGAGGTGTAGAGAAGAGTAGAGGAGTAGAGAGGAGTAGAGGGTAGTAGAGGTGTAGGGGTGTAGAGAGGAGTAGAGGGGAGTAGAGGTGTAGGGAGAACTAGAGGAGTAGGGCGGAGTAGAAGTGTAGAGAGAAGTAGAGGTGTAGGGAGGAATAGAGGTGTGGAGAGAAGTAGAGGTGTAGAGAGAAGTAGAGGTGTAGGGAGGAGTAGAGGTGTAGGGAGGCGTAGAGATGTAGAGAGGAGTAGAAGTGTAGGGAGGAGTAGAGGTGTAGGGAGGAGTAAAGGTGTAAAGAGAAGTAGAGGTCTAGGGAGAAGTAGAGGTGTAAAGCGAAGTAACGGTGTAGGGAGGAGTAGAGGTGTAGAGAGAAATAGAGGTGTAGGGAGGAATAGAGGTGTGGAGAAAAGTAGAGGTGTAGAGAAGAGTAGAGGAGTAGAGAGGAGTAGAGGGTAGTAGAGGTGTAGGGGTGTAGAGAGGAGTAGAGGGGAGTAGAGGTGTAGGGAGAACTAGAGGAGTAGGGAGGAGTAGAAGTGTAGAGAGAAGTAGAGGTGTAGGGAGGAATAGAGGTGTGGAGAGAAGTAGAGGTGTAGAGAGGAGTAGAGGTGTAGAGAAGAGTAGAGGAGTAGAGAGGAGTAGAGGGGTAGAGGTGTAGAGAGAAGTAGAGGAGTAGTAGAGGTGTAGAGAAGAGTAGAGGAGTAGAGAGGAGTAGAGGGTAGTAGAGGTGTAGGGGTGTAGAGAGGAGTAGAGGGGAGTAGAGGTGTAGGGAGAACTAGAGGAGTAGGGAGGAGTAGAAGTGTAGAGAGAAGTAGAGGTGTAGGGACGAATAGAGGTGTGGAGAGAAGTAGAGGTGTAGAGAGAAGTAGAGGTGTAGGGAGGAGTAGAGGTGTAGGGAGGAGTAGAGATGTAGAGAGGAGTAGAAGTGTAGGGAGGAGTAGAGGTGTAGGGAGGAGTAAAGGTGTAAAGAGAAGTAGAGGTCTAGGGAGGAGTAGAGGTGTAAAGAGAAGTAACGGTGTAGGGAGGAGTAGAGGTGTAGAGAGAAATAGAGGTGTAGGGAGGAATAGAGGTGTGGAGAAAAGTAGAGGTGTAGGGAGGAGTAGTGGTGTAGAGAGAAGTAGAGGTGTAGGGAGGAGTAGAGGTGTAGAGAGGAGTAGAGGTGTAAAGAGAAGTAACGGTGTAGGGAGGAGTAGAGGTGTAGAGAGAAGTAGAGGTGTAGAGAGAAATAGAGGTGTAGGGAGGAATAGAGGTGTGGAGAAAAGTAGAGGTGTAGAGAGAAGTAGAGGTCTAGGGAGGAGTAGAGGTGTAGAGAGAAGTAGAGGTCTAGAGAGAAGTAGAGGTGAAGAGAGAAGTAGAGATGTAGAGAGGAGTAGAGGTGTAGAGAGAAGTAGAGGTGTAGGGAGGAGTAGAGGTGTAAAGAGAAGTAGCGGTGTAGGGAGGAGTAGAGGTGTAGAGAGAAGTAGAGGTGTAGGAGAAGTAGAGGAGTAGAGGTGTAGGGAGGAATAGAGGTGTGGAGAAAAGTAGAGGTGTAGAGAGAAGTAGAGGTGTAGGAAGGAGTAGAGGTGTAGAGAGAAGTAGAGGTGTAGGGAGGAGTAAAGGTGTAAAGAGAAGTAGAGGTCTAGGGAGAAGTAGAGGTGTAGAGAGGAGTACAGTTGTAGGGAGAAGTAGAGGTGTAGGGAGAAGTAGAGGTGTAGGGAGGAGTAGAGGTGTAGAGAGAAGTAGAGGAGTAGGGAGAAGTAGAGGTGTAGGGAGGAGTAGAGGTGTAGAGAAGAGTAGAGGAGTAGAGAGGAGTAGAGGGGTAGAGGTGTAGAGAGAAGTAGAGGAGTAGTATTACGATGCTGTAGTATGCTCTGGCCCCATCCCAATGCGACGCGGCGATGTAGCCTACAGCAGGTTATGGTTGCTGAACTGCTGGATGTCCAAGTGGTGCTCCAAAAATAATGTGGGCTTCATTAATAATTGGAGCATTTTTGAGGGCAAGGCTGGCCTGTTAGGGCGGGACGGTGTCCATCCCACCCGGGAAGGTGCTGCTCTCATTTCTTGTAGTATAGGTCATAGTCTCAGAACAGCACTAGTTAACAAGTGACTGTCTAGAGCCAAGGCCAGGGAGCAGACAGACAGGCTAAACCGACCGTCTGCTAGCTGCACAGAGTCGTCACTCAGGATCCACCATATTGAGACTGTGTCTGTCCCCCGAGCGAAACCAAAATATAGGAATAATCAGAAAGTCTGTTTAAGTAACCTGATTAACATTAAATTAAATAGGACTGAACGCACAGCAGCTCCTCTGATCTAAAGATAGGACTGCTGAATATTAGATCTCTCACGCCAAAAGCGCTGACTATAAACGATATTATTACCGACCAGGAGTTTAATATAATGTGTTTGACAGAAACGTGGATTAAATCGAATGAATATGTAGCATTAAATGAAGCGAGTCCTCCTGGGTATAGTTACATACACCAACCCCGTCTAAATGGCAGAGGAGGCGGAGTCACAGCTATTTATAATAATAATCTAAACGTCACACAAAAGACTAAATACAAATGTAAAACATTTGAAGTTCTTTACACCAACATAAAATGTTCAGTGTCCGAAAGCAGGTCAAGCCAGTTAATTCCACTAATTATTATTTATAGACCCCCAGGGGCCCGACTCTGATTTTCTGATAGAATTTGCAGATTTCATTACAAATGTAGCTACTTCTTTACACAAAGCATTAATTATTGGAGACTTTAATATTCATTTTGATAATCAGGAAGACTCCTTAAGAGCAGCAGTTGTGTCCATTCTAGATTCAGTTGGAATTAATCAGAATGTTATAGGACCCACTTATAGTGGAGACACACTCTCGATTTGTTGTTAACATTTGGATTAAAAATAAAAAACTTAGTCATAATTCCACAGTCTGAAGCTATTTCAGACCATTATCTAATCTCGTTTAAAATTTGCCTCAGTCATTGCATTTCTACCTCACCACGTTACCGTGTTAAGTGTACTTTCACGTCAGCTACAGCAGCGCGTTTTATTAATAATCTTCCCGAAATTACGATATTAGATAGATCTCCGTCAGACCCCGCAGAGCTCGACTGGGCCACTGAACATCTAGAAACAACGTTACGTTACACTCTAGATGATGTAGCTCCCCTTAAGACCAAAATGATCAGGGAAAAGAAATTAGCACAGTGGTATACTGATCATACACGCACCTTAAAACAGACCACTCGAAAATTAGAACGTGAATGGCGTCAAACAAAATTAACAGTATTTCAAATAGCATGGAAGGAGAGCCTCTTAAATTATAGAAAATCTCTTAGTGCTGCTGATCAGCATATTTCTCCACCCTCATAGAAAATAACAAACATAATCCTAGATTTTTATTCAGCACGGTAGCAAAATTAACAGGGAATAAAAGCACTGCACTCACATGCACACCATCAATAGGTAGTGATGATTTCATCAACTTTTTTAATAATAAAATTGAAAACATCAGGCAAGAAATCCAGACGGTTAATATAAATCCAAATTATTTTACAAGTAACCCTGTAGACAGCAGTGTAATTATAACGGACAATCAACTACAAAGCTTCACTCCTATTCATGAGAATGACTTAATTTCATTAATCTCCTCATCAAAACCTCAACCTGCATTCTCGATCCCCTGCCTACAAGTTTCTTTAAACAGATAACTCCAGAGGGAATCAAACCAGTTTTAAAAATAATTAACTCTTCCATTAGCACTGGTTTTGTACCTAAATCCTTCAAACTGGCAGTTATCCACCCCTTATTAAGAAACCTGACCTTGACCCATGTCAGTTGTCCAACTACAGACCGATATCAAATCTCCCCTTTATATCCAAAATTTTAGAAAAGGTTGTAGCACAGCAGTTCTGCTCACACCTACTTATGAATAACATTTTTGAAGTGTATCAGTCAGGATTTCGGCCTCATCATAGCACAGAGACGGCGCTAGTTAAGGTGGTAAATGACCTGTTATTGGCCTCTGATCAGGGTTTTGTCTCCTTACTTGTTTTGCTCGACCTTAGTGCAGCTTTTGACACCATTGATCACACTATACTGCTTGCTAGACTGGAGAACGTTGTTGGAATAAAGGGAACAGCTCTCTCTTGGCTCAGGTCTTATTTGACTGATCGCTATCAGTTTGTGGATGTAAATGGTGAGTTCTCCACACTCTATGAGGTAAAGTTTGGTGTTCTTCAAGGATCTGTCTTAGGCCCACTGCTTTTCTCTTTATATATGCTGCCTCTTGGTGAAATTATTCATAAACATGGGATTCGCTTCCATTGCTATGCTGATGACACACAGTTCTATATTTCAGCAAAGCCAGATGAGAGAGATCAGCTAAACAGTGTTGAGGAGTGTGTAAAGGACATTAGACAGTGGATGCTTAATAACTTTCTTCTGCTCAACTCAGATAAGATGGAAGTACTTTTACTAGGACCACATGCAGCTAGAAGCAAACTTTCTGATTCCGTAGCATCTCTGGATGGTGTTTCTGTTTCAGCATGTACGGCTGTCAAAGACCTTGGTGTGATTATTGACCCGAGTCTTTCCTTTGAGTCTCACGTGAATAATATCACCAGGATCTCCTTCTTTTACCTAAGAAATATTGCTAAAATTAGAGATATGATGTCGTTACAGGATGCAGAAAAACTAGTAGATGTTTTTGTAACATCTAGATTAGACTACTGTAACGCTTTACTGTCTGGGTGTTGGAGTAAGTGCAGAAATAAGCTTCAGTTAGTCCAGAATGCAGCAGCAAGAGTCCTCACCAGATCTAGGAAATACGACCACATCACCCCTGTTTTAATCAGTCTACACTGCTCCCAATCAAATCTCGCATTGATTATAAAATACTACTACTGACGTATAAAGCACTTAACGGTCTCGCACCGCAGTATCTGAGTGAACTTCTGTACCAGGATGATCCTCCACGCCTACTTAGATCAAAAGGTGCTGGCTATCTGTTGGTTCCTCAAATAATGAAGACTACCGCAGGGGGCAGATGTTTCTCTTATAAACCCCACAGTTATGGAACAACCTTCCAACCAGTGTTCGGGACTCAGACACAGTCTCAGTGTTCAAGTCGAGGCTGAAAACGTATTTATTTAGTCAAGCCTTTTATCAGTAGATTTTTTTTTTTCTTAGGTAAAGGTGCAGATCTGGAGGGAGCATGGATATAGAGTGTTTGGTGAACTGGTATATTTGTATGCTATCGTCCCCTCACATTCACACGGTCACTCAGGTTTGTTGACGGTGGTGTGGTGGGTCGTCTCTTATCCCAGAGATCCCTCATGTCTGTGTTACCTTCTGGTTCTCCCTTTTAGTTATGCTGCTACAGTGAGTCTTGCCGGAGTCCAAACTGCACAGTGACATGAACTTTCATACAACAATAGTTACACTTAATAATCCATATCCTTCTCTTCCCGTCACTCTCTCTCTCTCTCTCTCTCTCTCTCTCTCTCTCTCTCTCTCTCTCTCTCTCTCTCTCTCTCGGTCGAGTTAAACATGCTCCTGAGGCTCCAGTGACCACTGTTCCTGCCCCTCTACCCTCCGTGGATCTTCACACTTCTGTGCAGCTTGGGACGGTATCTCATCAACACCTTGGGTGGTTCCATGAAATTCCGGAGTAGAACGGGTGCTTTGAGGATGGATTGGACTGTAGTTGGTGTCGGCGGTCTGCTGCACTGACTCGGGAGTGCAGTTTGCTTCTGATCATCATCACTGCACCCTGCAACTTTGTATATATGCTTCAAATGGACATTTGGTGCAACCCAGATGAGAATGGGTTCCCTCTTGAGTCTGGTTCCTCTCAAGGTTTCTTCCTTATGCCATCTCGGGGAGTTTTTCCTTGCCACAGTTGCTCATCAGGGACAAACATACTTATAAAGAACATATTTACATCTGATCACCACATTATCTGTGTAAAGCTGCTTTGAGACAATGTTCATTGTTAAAAGCGCAATACAAATAAAAATGAATTGAATTGAATTGAAATTGAATAGTAGAGGTGTAGAGAAGAGTAGAGGGTAGTAGAGGTGTAGGAAGGAGTAGAGGTGTAGAGAGGAGTAGAGGGGAGTAGAGGTGTAGGGAGAACTAGAGGAGTAGGGAGGAGTAGAAGTGTAGAGAGAAGTAGAGGTGTAGGGAGGAATAGAGGTGTGGAGAGAAGTAGAGGTGTAGAGAGAAGTAGAGGTGTAGGGAGGAGTAGAGGTGTAGGGAGGAGTAAAGGTGTAAAGAGAAGTAGAGGTCTAGGGAGAAGTAGAGGTGTAGAGAGAAGTAGAGGTGTAGAGAGGAGTAGAGGTGTAAAGAGAAGTAGCGGTGTAGGGAGGAGTAGAGGTGTAGAGAGAAATAGAGGTGTAGGGAGGAATAGAGGTGTGGAGAAAAGTAGAGGTGTAGAGAGAAGTAGAGGTGTAGGGAGGAGTAGAGGTGTAGAGAGAAGTAGAGGTGTAGAGAGAAGTAGAGATGTAGAGAGAAGTAGAGGTGAAGAGAGGAG
>JBCEWE010000703.1:45000-50000 GCA_039877035.1 Silurus lanzhouensis | reverse complement strand
CTAAGGGGATGAAGGGATGGGGGGTAGAATAAAGGGGTAAAAGTGGTAATTCAGCAGCAGCCTCCCCCGGCCTGCTGTCCTCCCTGTCCTCCAGCCAGTGTGGAGTTAGTGGCAGCGTGCTGGGGCCCGATTTTGATCCCATTCGCCTAAAACACACACACACACACACACACACACACACACACACACACACACACACACACACACACACAATGCTCTGTAGTGTCACCTTGTGATGATGTCATCCTTACTCACACACACACACACACACAGACACACACACACACACACACCCACCCAAGAGAACCGTGTCCAGGTTTCACTGTTCATCTAATCTGACAGCAACGTAGAGCTCTGAAACCTGATTGGTCAGAACACCTCATTTATGGCAGGAAAAGGATGGTCAGTGATTGTGGGTGTGATCAGTGATTGTGGGCGTGGTCAGGGCGTGTGGGCATGGTCAGTGATTGTGGGTGTGATCAGTGATTGTGAGTGTGGTCAGGGCGTGTGGGCATGGTCAGTGATTGTGGGTGTGGTCAGGGCGTGTGGGCATGGTCAGGGCGTGTGGGCATGGTCAGTGATTGTGGGCATGGTCAGTGATTGTGGGTGTGATCAGTGATTGTGGGTGTGGTCAGGGCGTGTGGGCATGGTCAGTGGTTGTGGTCAGAAGCCAGTGTTCGTAGGTATGGTCAGTGGTTGTGGTCAGTGAAGATGTTTAGATCTCAGAAAAAGGTTCTCAGTGAGGTTCTCCGGGAGAAGTTTCTGCATGTCTAATGTAAGTGAAAACAGGAAATACGTTTCAGTGTACTGTTTGATTTTACCTCGTTGTTGATGTCGAACACACCCTCCTGGATCTTCTCATAAATCTCCTTAGCTGTGTTGATAAATGCCTGTTACACACACACACACACACACACAAACACACAAGTTTACACAAACACAGACGTAACTCCTAAAGTTCAGCACGGAGATTCTTGACAAACACGAGCAGGGTCCTGCGTTTTGATATTCAACTTGCTATAGCAACGAGATATAAATATATCTGCACTACACACACATTTATATATATATATAATGTATGTGTATAAGTGTGTGCGTGTGTTAAATGTATGTGTATAAGTGTGTGTGTGCGCGCATGTGTGTGTATGTGCATGTTAAATGTATGTGTGTATAAGTGTATGTGTGTGTGTGTATGAGTGTATGTGTGTTTTAAATGTATGTGTATAAGTGTGTGCGTGTGTTAAATGTATGTGTGTATAAGTGTATGTGTGTGTGTGTGTGTGTATATATAAGTGTATAAGTGTGTGTGTGTGCGTGTGTGTGTGTGTATATAAGTGTATAAGTGTGTGTGTGTGCGTGTTAAATGTACAGTGGGGCAAAAAAGTATTTATTCAGCACTAATGGTGCAGGTTCTCCCAGTTAAAAGCTGAGAGGCCTGTAATGTTCATCATCAGTTCACTTCAACTCTGAGAGACAAAATGAGAAAAAGAAATCCAGAAAATCACACTGTCTGAATTTTAAAGAATTTATTTGTAAATTATGGTGAAAAAATAAGTATTTGGTCAATAACAAAAGTTCATCTCAATACTTTGTTATATTCCGTTTTGTTGGCAATGATGGAGATCAAACGTTTTCTGTGAGTCTCCACAAGGTTTCTACACACTGGTGCTGGTAGTTTGGTCCATTCCTCCATGCAGATCTCCTCTAGAGCAGTGATGTTTTGGGACTGTCGCTGGGCAACACGGATTTTCAACTCCCTCCAAAGATGTTCTATGGGGTTGAGATCTGGAGACTGGCTAGGCCACTCCAGGACCTTGAAATGTTCTTATGAAGCCACTCCTTGGTTGCTTGGGCGGTGTGTTTGGGATCATTGTCATGCTGAAAGACCCAGACACGTTTCATCTTCAATGCCCTTGCTGATGGAAGGAGGTTTTCCCTCAAAATCTCACGATACATGGCCCCATTCATTCTTTCCTTTACACGGATCAGTCATCCTGGTTCCTTAGCAGAGAAACAGCCCCAAAGCATGATGTTTCCACCCCCATGCTTCACAGTAGGTATGGTGTTCTTTAGATGAATCTCAGCATTCTTTCTCCTCCAAACACGACAAGTTGAGTTTTTACCAAGAAGTTCTATTTTGGTTTCATTTGACCATATGACCTTCTCCCAATCCTCTTCTGGATCATCCAAACGCTCTCTAGCAAACTTCAGACGGGCCGGGACATGTACTGCTTAAGCAGGGGGACACGTCTGGCACTGCAGGATTTGAGTGTGTTACTGATGGTAGCCTTTGTTACTCTGGTCCCAGCTCTCTGCAGGTCATTCACCAGGTCCCCCGTGTGGTTCTGGGATTTTTGCTCACCGTTCTTGTGATTATTTTGACCCCACGGGGGTAAGATCTTGCGTGGAGCCCCAGATCGAGGGAGATTATCAGTGGTCTTGTAGGTCTTCCATTTTCTAATAATTTCTCCCACAGTTGATTTCTTCACACCAAGCTTCTTACCTACTGCAGATTCAGTCTTCCAGCCTGGTGCAGGTCTACAGCTTTGTTTCTGGTGTCCTTTGACAGCTCTTTTGTCTTGGTCATAGTGGAGTTTGGAGTCTGAGTGTTTGAGGTTGTGGACAGGTGTCTTTTATACTGATAACAAGTTCAAACAGGTGCCATTAATACAGGAAACAAGTGGAGGACAGAGGAGCCTCTTAAAGAAGAACTTACAGGTCTGTGAGAGACAGAAATCTAGATTTTTTGTAGGTGACCAAATACTTATTTTCCACCATAATTTGCAAATAAATTCTTTAAAGATCAGACAATGTGAATTTCTGGATTTTTTTCTCATTGTGTCTCAGAGTTGAAGTGTAACTATGATGAAAATTACAGGACTCATCTTTTTAACTGGAGAACCTGCACAGTTGGTGGCTGAATACATACTTTTTTGTCCCACTGTATGTGTATAAGTGTGTTAAATGTATGTGTGTATAAGTGTATAAGTGTGTGTGTGTGCGTGTGTGTTAAATGTATGTGTATAAGTGTGTGTGTGTGTTAAATGTATGTATAAAAGTGTATGTGTGTGTATACCTCCTCTACATTGGAGGCGGTCTTGGCTGAAGTCTCCATGAAGATTAGGCCGTGTTCCCGAGCGAAGGCCTCTCCCTCCTCCTTCTTCACCTCTCTCCTCGACTCCAGATCACTTAAAAACAAAATAAATTGATCGATCCTGACTCCACCCACTCCTGATGGATGCCAACACTTTTGCTACTCAGCTCATTACCTCTTATTCCCAATCAGCATGATGACCATGTTGGAGTTGGAATGTTGACGAGCGTCTTCTAACCAGGTGGTCAGGTGATTAAAGGTGTCCCTTCTGTAACACACCAAACACTGTGTTTAATAGAGAGAGAGAGAGAGAGAGAGAGAGAGAGAAAGAGAGAGAGAGAGAGAGAGAGAGAGAGAGAGAGAAAGAGTGTGTGTGTGTGTTTGTTTACCTTGTGATGTCATAGACGAGTAGCGCTCCAGCGGCTCCTCTGTAGTAAGACCTGGTGATGGAACGGAATGACTCCTGACCGGCCTGCATAAACACACACACACACACACACACACACACACACACACACACACACACACACACTTCCTCATACCAAATACAAGCATGATCTTATGTACGTTCTGTGTGGTTTTTCAGCGTGTGTGTGTGTGTTGTGTGTGTGTGTGTGTGTCCTGTACTGAGGTAGAGGTGAGACAGTTCTGTTGTATTGCATTTATAATAATAAATGTTTAGTATTTATATGTTATGTTATATGTTTAGGAGCACCGCCCCCCACCCCCCAGTGTGTGTATGTGTGTATGCGTGTATGTGTGTGTGTGTGTAATTGTGCAGTAAGATGGCCCCAGTTTCTACTCTGCATGGTGTGTGTGTGTGTGTGTGTGTGAAGTGGAGAGTGGCGACCCATTTGAATTCAATAACCCCTCCCCTCCCCCCGGGGGGGCAGCTGTTAACATTCGAGTTAATGGAGTCCATTGTGAATAAATGATGAATGGCACTTTTCTGCTGGCCATCTGTGCAGAGTGAAAGGTTACAGGAAGGCCAGAGATGCAGATTTCTCCTGTTACACTGCTGCAGCGCTCCATCATGCTCTATCACACCAACACCACGCCGAGCAAATACATCGCTTCAAAACACCGGGGGCATTTATCACACTGGGCAGGAAACTGTGCTGCTGAGGAGAACACAGCTCTCAACCATGATACCAAACACACCATTAGGGTAAACCTGAACACCACAACCAGCACACGGCTATGAAACACCACAACCAGCACACGGCTATGAAACACCACAACCAGCACACGGCTATGAAACACCACAACCATCCTGCCTGAAATAGAGACAGAGAGAGAACAGCATCTGATCTACTCAACTTTAACACCTACAGACGGACACTGTGTACTCACTGTGCAGCACAAACAACTCAAACACTGATCTGAAGACCTTGGTGTGAATATATACTCTAGTATTCCGTTTGAGTCTCACGTGAATAATATCACCAGGATCTCCTTCTTTCACCTTAGAAATATTGCTAAAATGATAAATATGATGTCGTTACAGGATGCAGAAAAACTAGTAGATGTTTTTGTAACATCTGGATTAGACTACTGTAACGCTTTACTGTCTGGGTGTTGGAGGAAGTGCAGAAATAAGCTTCAGTTAGTTCAGAATGCAGCAGCAAGAGTCCTCACTAGATCTAGAAAATATGATCACATCAGCCCTGTTTTAATCATCTACACTGCTCCCAATTACATCTCACACTGATTATAAAATACTACTACTGACGTATAAAGCACTTAACGCTCTCACGCTGCAGTATCTGAGTGAACTTCTGTACCAGGATGATCCTCCACGCCTACTTAGATCAAAAGGTGCAGGCTATTTGTTGGTACCTCAAATAATGAAGACTCCAGCAGGGGGCAGATGTTTCTCTTATAAACCCCACAGTTATGGAACAGC